>CAUYPK010095241.1:0-15743 GCA_963574355.1 Loris lydekkerianus | reverse complement strand
AATAACCAAAATCAGAGCAGAATTATATGAAACTGAAAACAAAAGAATTATACAACAGATCAATAATTTTCTTTTCTTGTTGGATCTTTTACTGGTTTGGGGATCAAGGTGATGTTTGCTTCATAGAATGTGTTGGGTAATCTTCCTTCTTTTTCTATATTTTTGAAGAGGTTTAATAATATAGGTTCTATTTCTTTAAAGGTTTGGTAGAATTCTGACGTAAAGCCATCTGGTACTGGGCTTTTCTTTTTAGGGAGATTTTGTATAGTTGATGCTATTTCAGAACTTGATATGGGCTTATTTAACATTTCCTCTTGATTCTGGCTAAGTTTTGAAAGGTGATGTGCTTCTAAGTATTGATCAATTTCCTTCAGATTTTCATATTTCTGAGAATAAAGTTTCTTGTAATATTAAGGATTTTTTGAATTTTTGAGGAGTCTGTTGTTATTTCGTCTTTGTTGTTTCTGATTGATGAAATTAGAGATTTTACTTTTTTCCCCTGATTAGGTTAGCCAAAGGTTTATTTTATTGACCTTTTCAATAAACCAAGTTCTGGATTTATTGATCTGTTGTATAATTCTTTTGTTTTCAATTTCATTTAATTCTGCTCTAATTTTGGTTATTTCTTTTCTTCTATTGGGTTTGGGGTTGGAATATTCTTCCTTTTCTAGTTACTTGAGATGACCCATTAAGTTGTTAACTTCCTCTTTCTGTTCTCTTGAGGAAGGCTTGTAGTGCTATAAATTTCCATCTTAGAACTGCCTTTGTGGTATCCCAGAGATTCTGATAATTCATGTCTTCATTGTCATTTTGTTCCAAAAATTTGGCTATTTCCTTGTTAATCTCATCTCTGACCCAGCTATCATTCAGAGTAAGGTTATTTAACGTCCATGTTTTTGTATGAGTGTGCAGTTTCCTGTTGTTACTAGGTTCAAATTTCTTCCACAGTGGTCCGAGAGGATGCAAGGAATAATTTCTATTCCTTTAAATTTACTGATGTTAGACTTGTGACCTAAGATGTGATCAATTTTGGAATATGTTCTGTGGTCTAAGGAGAAGTATGTGTATTCAGTTTTGTTGGGATGAAATGTTCTGTAGATGCCTGCTAAATCCAAATGTTGTATATTTAAATCTAAAATTTCTTTGTTTAGCTTCTTATTGGAGGATCTATACAGCACTGTCAAAAGACTGTTGAAATCTCCGACTATTATGGAGCTGGAGGAAATCAAGTTGCTCATGTCTGTTAGAGTTTCTCTTATAAATTGAGGTGCATTCTGGTTGGGTGCATAAATATTCATAATTCAAACCTCATCATGTTGATTATTACTCTTAACTAATTTGGAGTGACCATTCTTATCTTTATTTACTTTTGTTGGTTTAAAGCCTATGTGTCAGCAAATAGAATTTACAATACCTGCTTTTTTCTGTTTACCATTTGCCTGAAATATGGACGAATTCTTTCACCCTGAGTCTATATTTATCTTTTAATGGAAGAGGTGACTCTTGTATGCAGCAAATATCTGGCCTGAGTTTTTGTAGCTAACAGTCCACCAACCTGTGCCTCTTTAGAGGAAAGTTTAGGCCGTTTATATTAATGGAGAATATTGATAGGTCTGGTAAAATTTTGGGTATTGAGTTTTTCAAAATTCAAGTGGACAATTTTAATACTTCTGCCATTGTGGAAGTTGGAGTTTGATCAAAAGTTTCTGAGTAAGTTTATTTTTGTGGTATAGGGCTGAGAATATCCTGAAGAGCTGGTTTGGTTATGGCAAATTTCTTCAACATATGAATGTCATTAAAATATTTAATTTCTCCATCATAAATGAAACTCAGTTTAGCTGGATACAGGACCAGGTTTGAAAGTTATTTTGCTTTAGGAGATTTAAAGTCGATGACCACCCTCTTCTGTCTTGAAAGGTTTCAGCAGAGAGATCTGCAGTCATTCTAATGTTCTTCCCTTTGTGGGTATTGGATTTCTTGTGTCTGGCTGCTTTCAGAATTTTCTCCTTCATATTAACACTAGTGAAGTTAATTATGATATGCCTGGGGGATGTCTTATTTGACATGAATTGAGTCGTGCTGGGGTTCTGAAACTGTATGCTATCTGAATTTCAGAATCTCTTGGCACGTCTGGAAAATTCTCTTTCATAATTTCATCGAGAAGGGCCTCTGATGATGAGGCCACTTCATCACTTTCAGGAATTCCAATGAGGCAGATATTAGCCTTCTTCAAATTATCCCAGAGCTCTCTGAGAGAATGATCCGTTTTTGCCCTCCATTTCTCTTCCTCTTTGAGAGTTTGCAAGTGTTCAAATCCTTTGTCTTCAATGTCAGAAATCCTTTCTTCTGCCTACTCACTCTGTTACTGAGGGATTCTACTGTATTTTTCAGATCTTTGAGGGCTACAAATTCTTGCTTCAGTGCATCAAAATCTTTGGTGGTTTTGCCTTTAAGTTCATTAAATTCTTGAGACAACTTTTGAATGTCTAATTGAATTTCTATTTCTGACTTTTGAATTGCTGTTCGAATTTCTAATTCCAAATTTCCCTCCATTCTATTAGTCTTGTTTTTAATCCAAATTCTGAATTTTATTTCTGACATCTCAGCCAGCTGTTTATGGATGGGATCTTCAGTTACATCTGCCATATCTTTCCTTGTGGGGGGTTGATCAATTCTGGTTATTCATGTTACCAGAGTTTTTTTGCTGATTCCACCCCAGGATTACTTTACACCATTTGACTTTTCCCCTGGAGCTTTGTCGAGGAACTGTACAGTGTTATGGCCTGAGAAACTGGGAACCTATTTGGTGTGGTGGGGCTAAGTGGTTCTGTCTTGATTTCAGCTGGTCTCTGTTTGACTCTAGTGAAATAGTTACTCTGGGTTGAAGTCTCAGCTGTGGAGAAATACCAGCAATTAAGTCACCCCGCCCCTCACAGGCTACAATTGGAAAAGGAAAAACAAACCTTCCTACAGCCACACACCCAGGGCACCACTTGAATAGTCCTCAGGTGACTGGCTCAGTTCAAAAGGTCCAAATCAGTTGTCTAAGTCAGTACCTGTCTCAGATGGGAGAGTTTAAAAAGTCTCTGGCAATTGAGTTGCAGGGGTCTGGTGACAACTCAGATATGACTTGCTCCAGTGCTCCGTGAAGTCAGGAGGACCCACCCAGCAAATAGATTAGTCTGGGAACATTGATGCCTCCTTTCTTACCTAGCACCTCTGTCACACCCAGTCACAGATAGCTGTGTAGTGCTGTGACCCAGTTGTTTCCAGTGAGCAGATACTCCAGAGGTTTGCACCTGCCTGAATCACAAGGAAATCTGTATCTGCTCAGCAAGGCCACTGCTCTCTGCCTCTATCCAGCAGGGTGCGGTGAGGCCTGACAACCTCGGGTGCTTGATGGAAGCTGGGAGGTGTTCACTCAGTTACAGCCCCACCTCTGATTTATGTTACTAGCAGAACAGAACAACTTTGCAGGAGTTTGTTTCTGTCCCTGCTAAATTCCTCTGTAGAAGAGGAGCTGATTTGAGTTCCCAGAACCTGTCCTCAGGCCCTGTCTTTACTTCTGCAGGTTTGTATTTGTAGCATGGTTAGCTGTCAACTCTAGCCTCCTGCCTTCCTATGTCTATAGGCTGATCATCCTCTGAGGGCCAGGTGGGTCTTAGGCTCAGTAGAGCAGTCCTCTAGGTCAGTCCCAACCTGGGAATTTCCCGGCTCTGTGCGTGTGTTTCTATTTCCCGCACTCTACCCAGGCCAATACCGCCTCAGGCAAACCATTTACTCATGGAGCCTGTGTTTCAGTCCCAGGTGTTGGGGATTCCATCTATGATTCCAATTGTGGTTGGCATCTGAGAAGATGCCCCACCTCCTCTGGTTGCCCAGGGATACAGAGGGTGTAGCTTTGGGATATCTGGGGGTGGGCCTTATTGTTGCCAAAAACGGCTGCTGCTCTGAGTGTCGTGGCACTGCCCTTCCTGTGTGATTCTTTCTTAGCCGACTGTCATCGCCTCACTCACGTGCTACAGAATCAGCACTGACCAGCTGCAGTCCAGGCCCTGTCCATGCCTCTAGAGAAATCACCCAAGAATCTGGACTCCTGTGGGACAGACCTCCAGACCTCAGAGTGAGAGTGGAGGGGAGTCCTGGGGGCTCAGAATTACAGGTCGAAACACCAAACTCATGGAGACCAAATGAGCAAATAAACAGATAAAAAGGCTACCAGACACACAAGCCCATAGATGCAAAAACAATCAGAAACACATAGACACACAGACAACAACAACAACAAACTACAATAAAATTAATGATAATCATAAAATAATTAAAAAAAAAAACAGTAAAAATCATACAGACAAAATGAATAAACAAACAAAAAAACCCTCCAAAAATCTGATGTAAGGACTCTCAGAAACCATAAGGAGGGAGGAAGTGGAAGAGAGAAGGAAGAGGAAAAAAAGTGGTGTTCATAAAAATGTTAAAAAAAGAAGAAAGAAAAAATTAAAAATAGAAAAAATAAAAATGAAAAGTATATATATCAAAAATTATAATAAAAATTAACAATAGCTCCTCCAAGAAAATAGTGAGGAAAGAAAAAAAAAAAAAGATAGCAACCACAAAAGTATTATTCGTGTATATTTTTAGAAATATACATCTATGTGTATGCTGTAGTGATCGACTTTCATAGGAATATATTTATAATGCAATATACTTTTTGGACATCAGGTAGTGCTATGAGTGATTCCCAGGCTTATACCTGATTCACAGTTTATAGTGTTAACATGGTAACCACCCTACCTGGCCAGTTGCCATTTTGGAGTTTCTGTAAAAGTTTATTATCTAATTGTTGTGTAACCTCAGCTGCGCTGTTCCAGACAGAACTCCTATCCAACCTCCCTACTCAGTGCAAGAGTCCATGCTTCACAAATCTTTCCACTCTGCTCCCACATTCTCTTGCAAACTGGCGACTGCAATCAGGTGTGGGAGAGGGTGCTGGCTGCTGCCAGCTTTAGCTGCTGCAGGCTCCCACAGTTGCTGCCAGCCCCCACAGTCACTGCCAGCCCTGTGCTGCAGCACAGAGACCTTATCCTCAGTTTTTGTGGCTCAGAGTCTCACTTTTGAATCTGGAAACAGCCACCTTCCAGTTCGCTGCACAGTCTGAACTGCTAGCCCACTCCAATATTCCCCACTAGGAATGGTCCGGTGTATTTAATCACTCCTGTTGTTTTGGGGGAAGGTGTCCACCATTTTGGGTAATTCAAAATGTCTCTTTCCTGGGTGGGATCCCTTCCCTTCAATTTTCTATCGTGTTTCTTAGCTCCTGGTGGTTCTGACTGGCTCCCCTTTCAGGTGCCACGTTCAGCTCAGGAATAAATTTTCATCAATTGGGTTTTGCTAGGAACTGCAGGCTGCTGTCCTCCATGAGGGAGGGGCCTATTGGCCAGCACAGCCAAACAGGGAAAATCTCTACAACAGAGTCCGTGGCATTAAATTACACCTCATATATAGCAATCTACTAATTTGCTGCGCGTTTCCAGCTGTCTGTCCACACCAATAATCCACACGGGGAAAGGGTCAGACCCCTCTTCCCCTCACCTGATGACTTGCAAGAGGTGGGTTACATGTCCGTCCCATCTGCCATCATGCTCTGCCCTCAAATTCCTTTTTTTAAATAAAACATTTTTTTGCTTAAGTTTCTTTAATTACATTTCCATTCCTTGTAACCAAAACTATCCTCTCTCAGGGGTTATAATACTACCTTCTATGTAAATATAATGGTTATAAAAGCTAGTTAGCTTTTTCTTTTTTTTTAATTTTTTTTTTTTTTTTTTTTTTAATCAGAGTCTCACTCTGTCACCTTAGGTAGAGCTGTAGTGTCATAGCTCACAGCAACTTCAAACTCTTGGGCTGGAGTGATCCTTTTGCCTCAGCATCCTGAGGAGCTGGGACTATAGGCACCTGCCACAGCATTTGGCTATTTTTAGAGACAATCTCGCTCTTGCTCAGGCTGGTCTGGAACTCCTGAAATCAAGTAATCCATCTGCCTCAGCCTCCCAGAGTGCTAGAATTACAGGCATGAATCATCATGCCTGGCCAATTATTTAATATTTTTATTTCCTTTTCATGTATTCATTTTCTAATTGGAAAGTAAAAATTGTCTGTATTTATGGTGTACAATATGATACTTTGATGTATGTGTTTACTGTGGGATGACTAAATCCAGCTGATTAACATATCTGTTACCTAATTATTCATCATTATCTCTGGTAGTAAAAACATTTTAAATATACACTCTCCGCAATTTTTGAGTATAGACTACATCCTAGCTAGATTTTTACAACAGAGGTGTTTATATCCATGTTTCCAACTGAGACTTACACTATTCTGCAGTGTCAATCAGGGATATTTGTGCCAATGTGGCTAATGAGGAAATAGACATGAAGAGGTCTAATGACCTCTTTCAGATCACAAGATTAGGCTCTAGTAGAGTAGAGTCTGAAGTGTAGGTCCTCTGATGATAATCCCAAGTTCTCAGAACAATATGGGCCTGTTACTCTTATGTACGCCACAGCTTTACCAGACTCAATCACTGTCTACAAGCCATAAACCTGAAGACCACCTTTCCATCACTCCCAGAAATGATGGAATCAAAGCCTAAGGTGGGACAGAGAAAAGAAGCATTAAATTTCTTTTTATTACTTCATTATTTTATTTTTTATTACTTTATAAAGCAATACTAGACATTATTATTACCAGAAACCATTATTTCCCAAAAGGTGCTGTGAAGAAAACTTAATTCCTCAAAATATTGCTTTTCTTTTCTTTCTTTCTTTTTTTTTTTTTTGAGACAGAGTCTCAGTATGTTGCCCTCCATAGGGTGCTGTGGTGTCACAGCTCACAGCAACCTTCAACTCTTGGACTTAAGTGATTCTCTTGCCTCAGCCTCCCAAGTAGCTGGGACTATTTTTGGTTGTAGTTGTCAATATTTTTTGGCAGGCCTAGGCTGGATTTGAACCTGCAAGCTCCAGTGTATGTGTCTGGTGCCCTAGGAGCTACAAGTGCCGAGCCCTCAAAATATTTTTTAAAGATTGCAGTGAACACTGGCATAGTAAAAGCTCAGAAAATCTGCAGCTACTCGGCTCATTTTATTATGTTTATGTATGTGTTCTTCCCAAACTTCTTTTCAGTAGAATCCTTTTGCTGTGTCTACACCTTAGCAAGTACTGATATATGAGTATTAAATATAAATAGGGATTGTGTGCAAAATGTCATCTAAGTTGAATTTTCCTTCTACTTCACATGGATTTACAACATCCTATAATACTATATAGCCTAGATATTTCAAACCACTCCCTGCTACTTTGGCAACAGGAGACAGGGAGTAATGAATTATCTATTTGGCTAAATCTACTCCCCAAATTTATTGGATAAGGGCCAACTCTTGACTTGACTTTGGTTCTATGTAGACATAATAACTCCTAAGTTGAAGAGTGTTTTAGAGGCAGACTAGGTTTCTTTTTATACCATGACTTGGTGTTTCAACCTTGACCTGGTAAAATTGCCCTTTGCAGGAAGAATTGGTAATGAAATCAGTGCCATCACTCAATTGTATATCCTTCAAAAGGCCAAGGGGGAAAAAAAAATAGGAGAGTTTCTTTGAGAGAAATTTCAGTGTAATATTTTTAGCCCCATCAAGCCAAAAAATTGGACGTTTTTTTTTTTTTTTTTTAGCAAAAATTACTGCAGAAAAGATAGACTCAAAAGAATATGGAACTTTTCTGACTCTAAATTTTAATTCCTATACTATAAATAACTTAGAAAATTCTATTTTGAGATGAATTGAGAAATCTTTTAAGCAAGATTATCACAGAATTAGAGCATATAAGAAAAATAAGTTACAGCTTCTGGGCCTTTCTCTGAATCCCCGTTTGTTCTGCATAATGTGGTATGGCTGTCCCCAGCACAGGGGAACATGGACGTCTTGTGCTTGAGTAATTTTCATTCAGAAAAACATTTGAAAGTTTTCCTAAAGTATATAAAGAAAAGAAAAAAAGGGTTTTTTGATTAGTGCTTCTCCATTGGGAGTGATTTTGGTCATTTTGGTCACAGAGACATTTTTGGTTGTCACAACTTGGTGAGGAAATATAACTGGCATCTGAGACTGCTACACATTACCCCCTGCATGGGACATGGGACAGCTCCACAACAAAGAATTATCAGGCCTCGAATGCCAAGAGCACCAGGGTTGGGATGCTGTACTCTGAGTGGTATGTTGTCCAAATTGGCATCTCTTAAAACACATAACTTAGAAAGCCTGAGAACTTATTTACTCACTAAACAATTTTATTTTGTTTGAAATGTATAAAGAGAAGAAATTTGGAATTTGCTATCTTTCCTGTTATTTTGGAAATGTAACCACGAGAAAATGAGCATGAGTATTACTTTGTGGCATCCCGTTAGTTTTTTGGACAGCTAAAATATACCCTCGGAAAGATGTTGAGTAAAAACCTAGTGCTATGTTACTTCAATTGTGATGTGGCCGTTATGTTACTCACCAGTACTGACTAAATAGAACTAAGTAATGTTTTCAGTGCACGGACACTAATAACTTTAGTCTTTGTCTCCCCAATAAAATTAAGGTTTAGTAATAGTTCCTAGGGAGCCACACACGAGCAGGCGAACATGTGCTTAAACACACGTGCACCACACACACACACACACAATCACCTATAACAACAGTGCAGCTCATGCTGTTCCTAAATTGCCTGCAAAGTATGGGAAGCAATTACAGAACAAATTTCGGTTCTCAATCTGCCTCTGCAAAAAAAGGTCTGGATCCCTGGTGCTCCTCCGTTATTTATGGCTTGAGGGAACAGAACGCTTAACTATGCAGATAAACTTCTCATTCTTTTATAGGAGGCAGCAAAATAAACACCTTAACAGTTCATGGTTCCCAGAGTGCCTTAGTTAATCGCTCCAATATTATTCTAATTCTCCTCGCAGCTCATTGAATTTGAGCCCGTGAGCTGATAAAATGTGTCTTTAGCTACCATGTACTTATTCCAATGACTCTTTGGTTGATGGATGACTTTCTGATTTTTTGAAACAATGCCAGCCCAAGACCTCGTGATGGCTGCACAGAGCACAGAGATCTTGTTGTGCTTTGGGGCTTGGGCAGGCAGGGAGGGAGGGAAGGAGGAAGGGAGGGGGCTCTGCACTACGAGGTCTGGCTCAGTCATTTTTAAAATCAATACTTGCTCTCCAAGCCTTGGATAATTTAGAGAACATAATTCAGAATTCTCCCTTTCAGCATGTATCCTCCATCAAAGGGGTATTTTCATCCAGAGTCAGCACAATGCTTGTGTGACCCAGGAATGCACATATAAGGTTAAAAAGAAAGAAAAAGTGCATTTATTCTTTATTTCTCTCCTCCACCCCAAGCATCTCTTGGACTCAGCATGTGTATTAGTGTGCCTCAGTGTGAACATCCCTACTTAGAACAGTGAACCTAAATCATGAAGTCTCATGGTATTACTTCATATTTAAAGCTTGGAGGGGTGGGTGTTTTCCATTATAAACCCTTAGCCTAAGGGATGTCAGCCTCAGATAATTTATTCCCAGCAGTTCAGAGGTAGGATTCAAAAATTTCAGCTGAAGGGCCGTTAAATTCTGCTTTTCACCTCATTTCAGAAAGTGCCATCAACAGTAGCTTTGGTTGTACTGATAAATTTTTGTGTTGGCATGCACAAAAACAACAGGCTTCATTTGCTTAAAAACCAGCCTTCTACTTATTATTCAAATCTTCAGACTCTATTCACTAAGTTACTCTAAAAAAGGAGCCCCAGCGGAAAGCATCTTGGTCATTTAAGTACAAAGAGCTTGAGACTTTACAGCAATTTTCCAATACTAATTACATTTCATGCTATCTATCATATGCATGGCTTGCAAAACCCTATTGATTTTAATGAATACTAGTGCATTGGGAACATGTTATTTTATGACATGTTATGTTATAGGACCTCCATGAAATACCTAGATCTTAAAATGTGGGTACTGATATACTCTCAATTATCCACAAGTGGATTATCCACTTGGTCTATTACCCACAGCATATTTTAAATTAAAGCTGCTGTCGTTAGGTGACTCAGTAGCCCTAGGCCAATGTCTATCATTAGTTTTCTGTACAGCTGGAAATGCAAACGCATTTGATAGTCTTTTCTAACATGATTATTAGGGCTATGCTACTGGAGTTATTGCCAAAACTATGAGCATAAAGACTTTAAGATTGTGTTTTGCTTTGGATGATCCTTGTCACAGATTTTTTTTTCCTTTAGCAAGAAAAATCAAGAGAGCAATTACAAACATTGGCTCATCAACACGTAAATATAAAGTATCCCCAGAAAGAAATGCTTCTCGGAAAGACCTGTAAGTGATTGGCAAAATATCAGGGACTGAAATGCCGCTTGATTTGTGAAGTCTTCCTGTGTTTTGCCTTTCAGAATTATTCAAGTCTTCCCCAGAGGAAGGAAACAAGAGCATGGACTTTTGAATCAGAAAGACCTGGGCCTGAATTTTGTTTCTACATCTTATTAGCTGAGAGATCTGAAAAAGTCCTTAATGTTACTGAACCTCATTTTCCTTGTATTTGAAAATGGCCATAACAGTATCTATGAAAATAATATATGCAAAGTTCATAGCTTGGAATTTGGCAAATGCTGTCCACTCAATGTATGCTTGCTTCTTTCCCTTTCTCTTCCCAAATCTATTTTTTCACAAAATTCTGATTACCTTGAAAGCAGTGGTCATATTTAAACCATGCTTGAGTGTTTGCTCAAATAACGTATGAATTCATTTGTTTTGTTTTGTATCTAGAATGAATTAAAAAAATTTTTTGAATTTCCAAAAGTCTCTTAAAATTATTTTACTATTTCTTTCATAGAAAGAATGAAAGTTAGGTCAATGTTTTCATATGTAAGTATCAGCAGTCAAGCATTAAATTTTTCTTAAGTAAACAAATTTATCCTTATGAACATTGTTTCCATATATGCATGACTGTATTTTGTGTGTATTATATACGTATGAAGATCAAACACTCACTACAGTTGACAGCATGAAAGACTCCGGGCAAGTTCCTAAATTGTTTCATTGTTCCTAGAGATATTTTCAAGGCTACATGTTAAAACAAAAGTTATTTTCATGATTAAAATAACATATTTAAAAGGTATAATGTTTTTAAATTTTCAATAAGGACACTTTCTTAGTCCATTTTCTGTTGCTATGACAGAATACTGAGACTGGGTGATTTATAATGAACAGTTGATTAGACTCACAGTTTTGGAAGCTGGGAAGTCCAAGAACTTGGCACATGCATCTGGCAAGGGTCATTCCATGGCATAAAGGTAGAAAGCTGAAGGGTAGAAAGTGGAAATGAGCTCTTGAGAAAAAGAGCACTTTTATACCTAACCCACTCCTGTAATAACCACATCCATCCATCCACTCATGAACCCTCATGACCTAATCACCTCTCAAAGGCCCCACCTCTCAACATTGTTGCTTTGGCAATTGATTTTCCAACAAATTATCAAATTTCCAACAAATTTTGGGGGACATGTTCAAACCATAGCAGAACACAATGTAACAAAGCTTCCACAGACTTAGAATTTTAATGTAACATACATTTCATTAACACTGGGAAGTAATGATTTTTTTTCACTGTGTGTTTTAGCCATGAATTCCCACTTTTCCCCTTCATGTGTCCAGTTGAAGTAAGTACCATCATTCTTCAGATATTTATTTTTCTGCCTTCTCTGTCCATGGTACTGAGTGGTACCTGGGGCAGTATTACAATATCGAGTATTACAATGAAGCCAAACCAGGACAATTATGCTTACATCTCTATGTGTTGGGCTCAGCTGACTGGCAGCGTAACAGCAATATCAATATTTTCAATATATTTATATAATTTTTGAATTGCATATTAATTTTTTTAAAAAACTATAATTATAAAAATAACATATGGTTATAAAATGTTGGAAACTTTGCCCTTTATGCAAGCATACTTTTATTTAAGGCTTTTTGATGTTAAATAAAATGGACTGAGAGTAGTCTTGGACCTAGGCTGTTTCAAATCTGTAACTAAATCATACAAACATTTGCAGCCACACCTTGGGAAAGAAGCACTCAGGCTTGCATCTATTTCCAATATCCATGCGTTTAAATCAACAACAAAATCACCAAGCATTTGAGCTTTCCCTGCTATAATGTTTCTGATTTACCTTGACAGCTTGAGTAATCCGATCAAAGACAATGTTCCTCTTTATTTCAGTAATGAGAGAGACTCCAGTTATCTGAAACCTGCGTTACATTCATCTCACAAGCACAGTACTAATGAAAAAGACAAACAGCTGGGTCTGTCTCGGTGGCCTGCATGCAACAGCTTAAATACATAAGTGCATAGCAATGATATGTGAATAGCATATTAAAATAGATATGTTCAAGTGCAGCAGGGTGAGTGGGTTGTGTGGGGTCAGTGTTGTGAATGGGGGTTAATTTCTGTTCAGTCAGGTGAGGTTCAAACGCATCAACTGTGCTGGAAAATGGTTCCAATTGTGGCTAAGTGGTCTAGATACAAGCAGCCTATTATTTCATGTTTTGAAAGGCTTGTTCAAGTTTGACCATTTGGATGGGAATCAATACAAGAGAGGATGGGAACAAACATCAGAGGTCACACCAAGCACATCACTGAGGCCAGGTCCGTGTGCTCGTAATTTCTTCAGTAATCCAGGAGACAAAGCCCCTTTTGGTTTGGCTGCACCAGAAGTTAGATAGTCTATTTATTTCACTATGGCAGGCCTTCCTTCATCAGTGATAAGATATTCAGGGTGGTAATCAGAGCTGGTGGTGCTTTGGCTACCTGACTTTTTTCAAGCCAGGATTAAGGTGAATTAGCCAAAAGGAACCCAAGTCATTCCTTGGTGAATTTGGGCCTACAAGAATAACTTTCTGGAAAAGGTAAGCTGCTAAATGTGTTTTATGCAAGTGACAGAGATTGCCTACAAATATTGCTGAAATTAACCATAATTTTCAGGATTGCTAAGGTTGTGTAGTAGATGAGGTAGAGGTATAGACGAGGCAGATTTACCATTATAGTTTGTGAAAACAACTTTTAGCTCATACATTTGTAAATTTACTTCTAATGAGTAATTTCAATCTTACAGGAATTTATGTAAAATTATGGCATGTATGAAAAAGAAAGCTTTCTTCAGACACCTAAGAAAGAGTCCCAAATCACAGGTTTTATATTATTGGCATTTCATGTAGGAAGGCATATGTCTGAATCATTGGAGTCCAGGACAGGATTACCCTGGCCAAGTGTTCTTTGAACAAAGTGTGAGAGAGCCATGGTAATTTTGCTTATATATTTAGGTTTTGCAAATAGTCAAACATAATTTCCTAACCCTCCAAATGGTATTTTTTCTTTTTTGCACCCCAATTTGGCCATATAATTTCCTCATTCACCACTTTACCTGGCTTGGGATACCACTTATTATATTTTAGTACAATAAAATCAACTTAACTTGAGAGACTTCAGTTTGAGTTGATTCTAAGTCCTACATCCCCTAGCTTGAATAGTTGGGTTATTTTTTCCCCCCTGAAGGTTTTTGAGACTTGCACACTAAGTAACCTTGCACAAATGCACCCTCCAGTTCCTCTCCTCACCATGAGTTTTGATTCAAGGGGGATCTTTGTCCAATTCTATGAAGTAGGTGTCATCTTTCAGCTGTAGACCTGCAGAAAGATGGCCTACAGTTCATATTCCTGACCTTGACCTCAGTCTGTAGTGCACGTGCCTTATGACTACTGATAACTTCTAAAGAGAAACCCCAGTCATTTGACCAAAACTTTACCTGAACATGAATCCAGTGTGGGGACTACCTACCTCTGAGGACAGTCAGAGGAAGGCAGGCAGCCAGACCATCCACTCCCGACAATTCTACTCTGCAGACTCCTCCAGGCACCTTTATGGAAGTATTCCTCACCACGGAAATTTATTATCAAAGATGTTTAAGAAGAAAAAAATTAAACAGCAACCTGTGAAATATTTGCTTGTGTTCTTGTCTAAGATTCATGAAGTAGAGAGGCAAGATATGAAAGACCTGATGTGTGTCTATATAAGGAGTAATCTGTTTGGAGAGGAACTCTGAGAAGTTGGGAAGTAAATAAACATTAAGACAAAAAGAGGCATTTTGTCTAATTTTGCTGAATCATCAAACATGTTTTAGATGGGCACTACATAGGTAGGTACATCTTGAGTAAAGCTGGTTTTCTGAAAAGAATCTAGAGCTGTTTATTTTTTTTTGTCTACTGTAATTTAATGGCATTTAAATTTCTACTTTGACCAAAATTCATCTACAAGGATTCAGGTCATAACTCAAAATTATTTTAAAGAATTGGACATTTTCGCTTTCTCCTCTTGGAGGCTACTTTGCATTTTAAATACCTCCATTAGTTTTTCTTAAAGGAATCTGCGATTCTTCTTATATTCAAGTTGGAAGCACTTCTAAGCTTGTCTATTTTACACTATAGAAAAGACTGAAATATACTCTGGTGTCCACCCTTCCCTCCCCCACAGCCTGAATTACTTCCTGGGCCTCATATCTCTTAAACCACCTGCGAATCATAACAATTGCTAATTTGAGCCTTTTTTGAGTCACTTCTGGTGAAACTGACAATACCATCTAGTTTGCACTGGCCATGCAGTCAGTCTCCCACCCATCCTAGCAGGCTGCTGCTGTGCCTTTAGCTGGGGTCTCCATTGTTCTCCTGGCCTCTGCTGACCATAAGCAATTCCTTCTTTTCCCTAATCTCAGGGGATCTGCTTCTTTCACAATGGGGGCAGGGCCATTGCTTTGTGTGCAAGATAATGTTCCATAGAATTGTTCGTGTGTGCAAATACACATGTAAAAAAATGACTTCTCTGGATGTGGGAGGACGTGTAGCTGTATATGGGTTCACACACACACAGACACATCTGAGTATTAGCAATAACAAATACTGATCAGTCCTGCCTTATGCCTATGGGATTGCTTTTGGGAGCCTAGATATTTGCTAGTCCCTCAATAATATCTGCTCATTTTAACTATTGGGGGTTCTTATTGCCTTGCTGTAGAAGTGTGATTCTTTTCTTCCTACACACAACAGCGTCTAAGTTCTCCTTTTTGAAGGCTCTGCTTCTGCCTCAGGAAGGCGGTGTGCAAATGAACGCCGAGATGGAGGTGGATGCAGTCCTTGCCTTGGATGAACAATTGGAATTGAGGAATTGATCATCTGAACTTGGCGGGGCTGCGCTCTGCTTGGAAGCCTCCCTTGGCTGAATAGCAGAGAAAATTTACTAGATCTCCATGTCTGAACCTTTGCAATGGCACTTTGTACTCCACGCTGATGGATTTAGAGCTGGTCATTATGTTACAGGGCCAGTTGTAGCAGGAATAAAAGCGGGTCGTTTCAACCAGCCATTTTAATCAGAAGACAGCTCTCCTCCGGTAACATTAAAGCTTGCCACATGCCATAGAAAGGGGTGAAACATACGTACTCTTGACTTTTAGGGCAGATTTTTTTCTTTTTTTCTTTTCTTTTTTTTTTTTTTTTTTAATGTTTGATGTTGTAGGGAGGCAGGGAGGAAGTAATGCAATAATACGTTTTAACAGTATTTCCCTGCCTCAGTAAGCGGGGGGGGGGGGGGGGGG
>CAUYPK010095236.1:0-20694 GCA_963574355.1 Loris lydekkerianus | reverse complement strand
GTACAAGTGTCCTTATGATAAAAGGATTTTTTTCCTTCTGGGTAGATGCCCAGTAATGGGATTGCAGGATCAAATGGGAGGTCTAGCTTGAGTGCTTTGAGGTTTCTCCATACTTCCTTCCAGAAAGGTTGTACTAGTTTATAGTCCCACCAGCAATGTAAAAGTGTTCCCTTCTCTCCACATCCATGCCAGCATCTGCGGTTTTGAAATTTTTTGATATGGGCCATTCTCACTGGGGTTAGATGGTATCTCAGGGTGGTTTTGATCTGCATTTCTCTAATACATAGGAATGATGAACATTTTTTCATATGTTTGTTAGCCATTCATCTGTCTTCTTTAGAGAAGGTTCTATTCATGTCTCTTGCCCATTGATATATGGGATTGTTGGCTTTTTTCATGTGGATTGCTTTGAGTTTTCTATAGATCCTAGTTATCAAGCTTTTGTCTGATTCAAAATATGTGAATATCCTTTCCCATTGTGTAGGTTGTCTCTTTGCTTTGCTTGTTGTCTCCTTAGCTGTACTGCTTTTATTATATTTTTAAAAATTTCTTCTTTCCTCCTTTCTCTCCTCTCTCTCTGCCCTCCCTCCCTTCTTTCCTTCCTTTCTCTCTCTCTCTCTCTCTCTCTCTGTCCCTCTCTCTCTCTCTTTCTGGGTCTCATTTGTTGTCCAGGCTGCTGTGGTATGATCATAGCTTGCTACATCCTCGAACTCCCAGGCTCAAGTGATCCTCCACATCAGCCTCCTGAGTATCTGGCACCACAGGCACCCACCACCATGGCCAGCTAGTTTTTCTTATTTTTTGCAGAGATTGGGTCTCACTATGTTTGCTGAGGCTTGTCTCAAACTCATGGCTTCAAGGAATTCTCCTGTCTTGTCCCAAATTGCTGGGCTTACAGGTACGAGCCACTGTGCCTGGCCTGTAACTCTGTTTTCCTCCCCCGTTGCCTGCCTTGTCCTTCTTTTTTCCTTCCTCCCTCTAGCTTTCTCTCTGTTTCACAGGAAGCGTATAATCTCCTCTTCAGAAGTACCAACTTTTAACAGTTTGCCATATGTTCTTCCCTTCCTTTTTCTATGCACTTCTGCACACACATGCACGTAGACATACAAATACACACACACACATAGAACCTCTGTAACCAGGCCTGCCATACTGATAGGTACATGTGGTGCATGTCCCAGCTATGAAAATTAGGTCAACTTAAGGAGGTGGTCAACTATGGACATTCCACTTTACAAATACACACACACTTATAAATTGTTTTATAGGTGAGTTTAAAAAATTTTTATATAAATTGGATACTACCTTGAGTAGTATCAAAGTTGTTCTTTAAAGAGCTTTTTCCCATTTAAAATTAGATCTTTTCTTCCCATGGCAATAAATATAGATTGCTGTCTTTCTTTTAAATTGCTGCTTATTATTTCACACTGTGGGACACCATAGGTTTATCCATTTACCGCTAGATGGACATTTGGTTTGCCTTCCATTTCCTGCTCTTGCAAACAATCCTCAAACAAACAACAGTAAAAGGGTTAAAACATAGCCCTCTTTGGGCACATACAGTGTCCCTTAAATAACTTTCTACAAGAATCCTATGTACTCAATTCTGAAATGAGGACATTGATGATCTAGTGCATGGAGGGGTGTGGGGAATGGAGGAGGGGAGAGGGAAGATGGAAGAGGGGTAGGGGGTCACTGTGTGTGACACACCTCTTGGAGGTGGGACATAATTATAAGAGGGACTTTGCCTAACAAATACAGTCAGTGTAAACTGGTTCTCTGTACCCTCAATGAATCCCCAACAATTAAAAATAAATAACTTTCTAAAATGGCTTTTAGTTTTAATTTATAGAATATATTTGCATTTCATTCTAAAATTTACCAGTCTATGTAGTTCCCTAGTGAGTTTGATTCTTTGGATAGGCACATTTTGTTTCTAGTTAAAATCAGTTCCCATCTTTTCAAGAAAATATGACCAAATAATGTTATGGCCACAGACAGGTGAAACGTACAACTCATTGATCAAGACTAAGACCCATCTGTAAGTGTCATAGTCAGAGTGGTAACCAAAACATTTTTAAGAACTGTCGGGATTTCAGAGGTAATTTCTTTTAGCCATGTATCCTGGCAACATTTTATATCACTACAAAAACCACGTTTCTAACAAGCACTCGTGGCCTTCATTTTCACTGAAATTGTCTGCTGAGCACACCTCCCTGGCAAGTCTGTAGCTGAAGGCCTGTCTCCACCGTGTTTGTGGTTGGTACCCACACAGCGTGCACACCTCTCTCTTCATTTAATGAAACACTTCTGCTTTACAGAGCATGGGGCCAAATCTGCTAAGTCAGATGTGAGGTTACCTTTCAGCTATACAAGCTCTGCCACAGCATTCGGGAAGTTCACTATTTGGCACAAATCTGTCAGGATCTTCTCTGCTCTTAAGATACCACAAACCACAGAGCTCAGGTTGGTTCAAAGATCTCCCGCTGAGTGACTGGCAACTGTGAGACAGAGCACTGTCCCATGGCAGCTGACCTGTGAACTCTTTGCGCTCAGTCTGGAATGAGATAAGTCACTTCTTCCAGAATGTGGATCAACACCACATTCATTCATGGAGAAAGTCTTGCTCTGGAAAGGTGCTGACGGAGCTGGGCAGCACGCTCCCTGTTGTCCCCACTCTGCACCCCACTGCTGGCCCTTCTCTGGGGACTGCAATCTGGGCAGCGCTGCCCAGATGCTTCACCACGCGCAGTGAAGGAGTGAACAACAAATTGTGCCTAAGACGGAGGAAATAACTGGTCAGGGCTGGGGTGGGAAAATGAAGGGGAGGAAGGGAACAGGCGAAGTCTTCTCCTTCAGGGACACTTGCCTTGCCTCTCTTGAGCAGCCACAGAGAGGGAGGGCTATTTAAGGCACAGATAGCCACTTGCCACTGTCCCTAGGCCCCTGTCAGATGGGATTCCCCATCTTGCTTTCTGTCCTTCTTCCTGTCCTTATTTCCTTTCCCTGGGTTTCTGGGATAGTATTTCATTTCATTCCATTTATTTATTTTTTGTCACCCTTGGAAGAGTGCCATGGCATCTTTGCTCACAGCAACCTCAAACTCTTGGGTTCGAGTGATTCTCTTGCCTCAGCCTCCCCAGTAGCTGGGACTATAGACACCTGCCACAACGCCCAGCTATTTTTTTAGAGATGGGGTCTTGCTCAGGTTGGTCCCGAACTCGTGAGCTCAGGCGATCCACTTGCCAGGGCCTCCCAAGTGCTGCGATTACAGGTGTGAGCCACTGTGCCCAACATGGTATAGTATTTTAAAAAGAAGAAAAACAATATATGGAAGGCTTATAGTACAGTCTGTTTAAACAGACGATTATGTAAAATTCTCACCACCCCTAGTGGGGAAAATATTGCCTACTTTGTCAGTGCTCAGAGTAACCAGTAACCCTGACCTATTGCCCCATATGATGAAGTAGCAGCCAGGACCCGAATCCAGACGCGCTTGGTTCTCCCAGCTGGTTTGGTTTCCTATTCTCACAGCCAGGAAGGTGCTAATCTTTCAATCCAGGTTCTGGAACACAACTTTAAAAGTGCCCACACTGACACATTAATGTTTCAGGTGGGAACTTTCTGGTTCTATTAGCTTCATATTTATTTATTTTTTAGACAGTCTTGTTTTATTGTCCCGGTAGAGTGTCATGGTGTCACTGGTCACAGTGATCTAAATCTCATGGGCTTAAACAATTCTCTTGCCTCAGCCTCCCAAGTAGCTGGGACTACAGGTGCCTGCCACAATGCCTATTTTTTTTTGTTGTTGTTGTTGTTGTTGCAGTTGTCATTGTTGTTTTAGCTGACCTGGGCAGGGTTCAAACCTGCCAGCCTCAGTGTATGTGGCTGGTGCCCTACCCACTGAGCTGTGCTCAGCAGCTTTAATTGCCACAGAGCCTGTCACCCACCTGGACCTGCCACAGTGCTAGGATTACAGGCGTGAGCTACTGCACCCAACCAACATATGCATTTTAGAAAGACCCCTCTGGAGTTAGACTGAAGACAGGGAAAGCAAAGGGTCTGTTGCAGTAATCAAGTTAAGAGATAACAACTTGAGCCAGGGAAATGGTCCCAGAGATGAAGCTGGAAAGAGGCTGTATCTGAGAGATATTAAGGGTCCACAGTCAATTAAAATGGAGTTTAGAGGGAGAGATTTGTGAGTTATAGTGTAGGAGCCTGGATGGATTGCAGTGTTTGGAAGACTCTCTTTTTCTCTGTCCATATATTTATACACATATACATATACACTTCCAGGACCATTCATGGGAACTCTCCCTAAATCCGAGCTCCCGGATACCAGGCAGGGACCTTGTAGGTCTTTCTGAAGGGAGCAGTCTCTCATGCTGATGCTCATTTTTGCACATGACCCCAGGTTGAGAGTTTTCTGTGGGGCTGGCTAAGGTGCTTCATTTACAGACCTACCGCTATAGAGTAGCGGCCCCCACACTTTCTCCATTTAATTCACCATTCTGCCTCTCACAATTTAGATGGATCCTTCAAGATAAGCGAATATCCAATGTACTCAATACTAATATGAAGCCAGTAGATGATCTAATTCACACCCTCGTAGGAGAAAACTCATTTCAACTCAAGTTGGGGGGAGGGAAAATGAGGAGGAAAGGTTATGGGGGTTTGGGGTGCTCCCACTGAATGGACACAATGTAGGGGCGTATGGCACATCTTTTGGGTGCAGGACCTAACTACAAGAGGGAATCTACCTAACAAATTCAAATATTGTGACTTGGTTGTTTGTACCCTCACATTAACCTGAAATAAAAAGAAAGATGACGGTGGACTGATGCAAATTTCACTCCTGCGCCGGAGGTGAAGTCTTTGTTTGGCACAGGCTGACACGGCTTTGGGCACATGCTATGTGACCACTCATCTAGCGGGTGCACATTTTTCCAACCCTGTCAGAAAGAGAAGGATCAGAAACAGCTGACAATGGGGAAAGTATACACACCCAGTCTTGACCCAAGGGAATGTCAGTGCTCTTGCTTCCTAGACCAGATAGACATCTACAGAAAGTCACTTAGTTCACTATATTAAGGGATTGTGTTACTCCAATGGGATGAACAGGAAGTAACTAGTAAATTGGAGGCCTTGATAAAGCACATGTGCCAGAGGGTAAGATAAAACCTGTGACATTCAGGGGCTTACAATAATCAGTAAAATTTGGGGGGTGAAGTGTTCAATGATCTGGGCATGCTAAGACCTTTCTAGAGTAAAAAGACAAATTATACAATTTCCATGTCCCACTATAAAGTAAGGATGATACCTGAACATCCTCTTCAGGGTCTGAAGCCATGATGTTTCACACGTAGGACTATTACTCTCCCTTATACACGGGGATGCCACGAAAGGGTGCCAGTTTTGAGTGGTGGCCACAGCGGCAGAGGGCTTTGTGGCAGGTACATTTTGGGGTGAAAGCTGGTCTGCCACTTGGGTCGTCTGAGCTCACAGACCCCATGTTAGAGTTACTGGTGGAGAGGAAAGATGTAGAAGAAATAACAGCAATACCTCTGTAAATTTAACCCTTATTTTTCTCTGCCCAGTTTATTGAATAACCAAATGTATAAAAAGCACAAAAGATGTTACTGGAGAAAAATATTTTATTTTTCAAATAAATAATGAATTTTTACTACTCAGTTATTTCTGTAATAATTTTATCTTTTTATTAAAACTAAATATATTAAATACATCTCACTTTTTCTCAAAGACTATGGTGTACCTATAATTATCTTTAGCAAACAAAATCTATTTCCAGAAATTTAAATTTGATGTGGAGAAAAATGCCATGCATCAGGCCCTTTGTACCTGACTTGGTGCTGAGGCTGAACTTCGTATATTAGTGCGTTCCAGGACCCAGAGGCCACTCTTAAGACTTTTAAAGAAGTGGAACCCTTAGGTCAGCCCTGGCTGCCTGAGGAGCTTCTGGATAGAAGGTGACTTGCTTCTGCTTCATACTGGACAGTGCTTTCCCAGGCTAGGCTGGAATCTTTGGGAACAGACGACTGAGGTAGATTCTGTGTTCAGGCATTTGTCTGGAGCTGCAATTGGGGAGGATCCTATTTTTAATGTCAGGTTTCTACTGGTAATCATTTCTCCATAAGAACAAAGAGCAAACAGGGGCAGCTCTGGGCCCTAAGGATATCAGTATTTTGACCCCAGTTACCTATTTCTCACTGATACTTGATCCCATGAGAAGGAAGACCAAGGCTGAATTCACTATAAGTAAAAGTGACAGTGACAATTGTGCTAGTGGCAGAACGTGGGATTTTATTAATACTTTTGGAGAGATCTTTCAGGCTTCATTCTAAGCAGCCAGCACAGTGCTAGAATTTAAACATGTGTGTTTGGATCTGCCGTCTTACTTTTCTCCATTGTCCACCGGCTCACTTTAATTCACATACTCATTGGGAGAAGTCTTCACCTCTATCAAAGTTTCTCCACAAAACCTAGTTTATTCCAAAACTTTGCATCAGAGTATCTATTATGAATTAAAAATTAAATAACTAAAATAAAGAATAGGTAGATAATGAAAGGGTGTTTTGTTTTTTAAGGTAGTAAACAGCTATGGCCTCAATGATTTTCCCTTAGCATAATGCTCATCTTTCAAACGTGGGTAAGATCCCATAAGAAGCAAGGTTTGGAATCCTACCTAAAAATGTAACATGGATTAAAACAGAAAATTCTTAAACACACAAAAATTCACATTACCATATCCTTACTGATACGGATGTAACAAAAATAAAATTACAGTGAACAAATCAGCACAAAGTGCAATTCATTTCTTGTTCATACAACAAAAAAGATGATGCTCAAATTCTAACCACTACACCTCAGACTTCTAAGTGCGGTTCATGCACAAACATGTGCTTCTACGCAGAGTGTGGCTCTGGCTAATAGTTTCAATTCTAATGCACAGTATTTACGACTCGTTCCAGTTGTTTTTAGTAAGAAATTAGGAGAAAAGCTCAATTTCCGACACGTGGATCCGGAGTAGCTCAGAGTTACTCTTTTGCATATTACGTGAGGAATCTTCTCCAGCTGCCATTTACTTATCTGTTTCTCTAAATAAAAGCCCTTGGACAGTAATCTACTCTCCTAAATAAAGACAAACATTCTAATCCCCTTTCCAGTTCCTATTTCAACTGGAAAAGCCACAATTATTAATTTTTGATGGTTTCTTTTATATTTTATTTTAAAAAATATCAGCAGTATTGCTTTCTATAAAATACAAAGCAACATTACAAACATTCAGCTAGTACCAGCACTCAGATTTTGAAGATACACCTTTATGATAAAATGAAAAATGCTATGAAGCAAAATGTTCAGACCTGTCAGAGCAGCAACCATTTAAAAATAAGACCTATGACCCCCCCTTCTTTTTGTTTTTAAATCTATTCTGGTTTCAAAGTGGTCCTTGTGAGGAGTGGTGGTGCATTGTACCGAAAAACCCAGGGGTGTTCTCAAATTGGATCTGAACAATCTGAAAACAGCAGTCTTCACTGTGTGTTGTTCTCAGGCTCAGTACTGAGGGACGCTCTGAGAAAGGACCAGTTGGCATAACTGGTAACTAAGCACCTTGGATCAGATCCAAGATGGAGAGGTGTTACAGTGGAATTTTGCTTTACAGTGAAGTACATTTAAAGAAAGATCCAAAGTATTTACCAGAAAGCATGTGTAACTATAGGTATTCCTTTAGAGCCAAAAATGTGATGCTGCTGAAAAATGTCTGGCTCCTTCTACTGTAGCCTAATGTGGCTAATTTTATATCAACCCTCAGTCCTGTGGAGTTCTCTTGAGAGTTTAACATCTGACATTCATGACCTGGTACTAGTATAGGCCTATAAAAACATAATTGTTATAAGCCACACAAAAACATGATAACTACCACTAATTTCTGTACATCTTCAAAAAAGTCTTTGGACAACAACTACAATGCATAACGTTCCAGAGGATCCCCAGAAGCACTTAAAATGATAGATATTATTTAGCGATGGTTAATGAGAATTATTTTTGAAACAGCTGTGCCAATGTCAACTGTGGGTAGAACATGACATGAAATTATGTTACAAGGTACAGTCTTGTTCTATGCTCTCCTGACAACACTCCCAGCAGAAAGCACCCAGTCTATTTGCTGTTTCTTGGCTGATCAGACATTCATCCTTTAACTCCCTGATTGTCTTCCTCAATGATTTCTGGAAATGTTTTTCTCTCTCTAAAACATTCCGTAGACTTTCCTTGGCGTCCTCCAGCTCGCTGATCACGTGATCTAATTTATGCTTGAGTTTCTTTGGACTGTCCGTTACGCTGTAGCTATGTTCCTAAAAACATAAACACCAAGTTACTAAACCAGACAGATCAAGTAGTTAAAGAAAGCTTCTAACCATGCCTCAGCGTTTCTTCATTTATGATGCTCAGAGAAGATCCTTAACTGGTGATACTTAGTGGGGAGGAGTTCTGAGGAGATAGGGGAAGCAAAAAGGCAAGCCCGGATTGCCTCCGCTAGAGGTTTGAGAGTTTCCAGGCCTCAGTGCAGAGAGGGGCACACATGCAGCCACGCAGAGTGAGTGAGGAGAGAGCAGCATGTCCCGGGGGACCAGGCGGTCACAGTGCACAGGATGAGGAACTAGAGAGGAGGGAACACACAGACAGAAAACTCCCAAGAGTGTCAGAGGGTCTCCCAGAGTATTCCACTGGGTAAGATCAGTACAAGCAGAGGAGGAAACCCTCAAGGCTAAGGAACCGCCAGAAAAATTAAGAATGACCTGTGGTCACAGGGCATAAGCACTGTTCTTATCAGCAAGGTGAGAAACTGTCAGATTCACAGCACACTGAGTGTACTAAAGGGTCTGCCTTAGAAGTGGATGATAAATAGCCTTAGACTGAGCGCTGTTCTAGTTTGGCCAAAGAAAGCAAAATTTGAAAGGATAAACTGTTTCCAAATAATTATACTGCAGAAAACGTTCAAGAAAATAGGACACAAAAATATCTAGCAAATTCAATTTGCTTCCAGCAAATGAAGATCCATAATATGTGGCATGCAAAAATCACCAGCCAGGTAAACAAGTAGGAAAATAGCAGGTGTAAGAAGAGATAAATCAATGAGTGGAAACCAAGCCAGAACCCACACTAATGTGAGAATTAGCAAAGGCATTAAGGAAGTTATTAAAACCAATTTCCATATATTCAAAAGGGTAAGTAGAGGCATGAAAGATATAACAAAGACTGAAGTACAACATTTAGAGATAAAAACCAGAGCATGAGTCATGCTCACCCGTGTGATCACAGAACCTTGGGGGTCCACGGCAGGACAACTACACAGTCTTAGCAAATACGCACAGAGCATTCACCAAGATGGGCTATATTCTGGCTATTAAATAAGTCTCAATAAGTTTAAAAGGCTGTAAGCTATATAATATATATTCTCTGACAACAACAGAATTAAGTCAGAAATTAATAATAGATATTTAGAACATTTCTCAGTATTTTGAAACTATATAACACATTCCAAATAACTTGTGGGTCAAAGAACATATAAAAATGTTAATTTGAGAATATTTTAATTTAAATTGAATGACAATAAAACCAAAATATTGAATTGTGGAATGATGCTAAGGCAATACTTAGGGAGAAATTAAAGCCTCAAAATACCCAAACTACAAAGGAAGAATCCTCAAACAATGACAACAGTTTCCACTTTAAGAAATTAGAACACGAATAAATTTTACTGAAATAAGCAGAGGAAAGAAAGTAAAAAGATAAGTGCACAACAATGAATAGAAAACAAACAAAAATACAAGAAAACCAATAAAAGCTAGTCAGTAAGATTGATAAATCTCTAGGTAGACTGCTCAGTAAGGAAAGAGAACAGAAACAAATCACCAGCATCAGAAAGGAGAGACGGGCGACCACCACACCAACACATCACCAGCATGGGAAAGGAGAGATGGGTGACCACCACAATAACACATTACCAGCATGGGAAAAAAGAGATGGGCGACCACCACACTAACACTTCACCAGCATGGGAAAGGAGAGATGGGCGATCACCACACCAACACATCACCAGTATGGGAAAGGAGAGATGGGCGATCACCACACCAACACATCAGCAGTATGGGAAAGGAGAAATGGGCCACCACCACATTAACACATCACCAGTATGGGAAAGGAGAGACGGGTGACCACCACACTAACACATTACCAGCATCGGAAAGGAGAGACGGGCGATCACCACACCAACACATCACCAGTATGGGAAAGGAGAGACGGGCGACCACCACACTAACACTTCACCAGAATTGGAAAGGAGATACGGGCGACCACCACACTAACACTTCACCAACATCAAAGAAAACACCAAAGAAAGCTACACCACACAACACCAAAAAACTACAAGCCCAGATAGCTTCATTGGGAAATTCTGCCAAATATTTATAGGAGAAATAGTACCATTTCTACACAAACTCTTCCAGAAAATTGAAAAAGTTGGCAATATTTTGCAACTTGTTCTGTGAGGTCAGCATTATTCTAATATGGAAACCAGACATATTATAAGGGAAAAGATCCCACAGGCCAAATATCCCTTTTGAACAGAAAAGGAAAGATTAAACAAAAAATGTAACAAATCTAATCTAACAAGATATAAAAGAGATAATATATCATGAAGAAGTAAGATTTAATCCAGGAATATAAGTTGGTTTAATATTTGAAAATCAATATAACTCAAAATAACTAAGAAACTAAAAAAAAAAATCTCTCAATAGAAACATAAAAATATTTGACAAAACTAATGTCCATTTCTG
This sequence comes from Loris lydekkerianus, assembly GCA_963574355.1. Taxonomy (NCBI): domain Eukaryota; kingdom Metazoa; phylum Chordata; class Mammalia; order Primates; family Lorisidae; genus Loris; species Loris lydekkerianus. Next base: position 9,838 of record CAUYPK010095236.1, on the reverse strand, counting down.
GTAAAAGTTTTTAGCAAATTAGGAATAGAAGGCCACTTTCTAACCTGATATAAAGTATTTATGAAAACTCTGTAGCTAACGTATTTAATAGTGAAGGACTGAATGCCTTCCTCCTCAGATCAGGACCAAGGCATGCAGGTCAGCTCTCAGCATTTCCCTTCTGCAGAGCCTGGGGGTTCAAGGCAGCATAAGAAAGCAAGAAAGAAATCAAAACTGTTTTTAATCATAGAGAACATGATTATCTACATGGAAAAACTGATAGCTTTTACAAAAACCAAATAATATCTCTATATGCTAGGAGCAAACCAAATATCATTTACAATAGCATCCAAATGTTTAAAATATTAAGATATAAATGTGACAAAGTAAAAGATCTGTATCCTGAAAATCATAAAACAATGCTGGGAGAAGTTGTTGGTTATTAAGTATGAAATGTCCAATTTCCTTAAGTACTAAGCTTGACAGTTGATATCTTTGACATTTCACCTTGACATTTCTTATATTTATTTATTTATGTTTGAGACAGAGTCTCACTTTATTGCCCTTGGTAGAGTGCTGTGGCATCACACAACTCACAGCAACCTCTAGCTCTTGGGCTTAGGCGATTCACTTGCTTCAGCCTCCTGAGTAGCTGGGACTAAGGCGCCCACCAAAACGTGTGGCTATTTTTTTGTTGCAGTTTGGCTGGGGCAGGGCTTGAACTCGCCACCCGCGGTATATGGGACTGGCGCCCTACCAACTGAGCCACAGGCGCTGCCTGGCATTTCTTGTTTTTACTGTGAAGGTACATCGTCATTCTTTCAAATGCATGTTTTGTCTTTCAAAAATTTTTTAGAGCAATTTTTGTGAAACCATGGATGAGTCAAACATTTGTGTTATTTTTGAATGTGAGTTCCTTTGGGGAACCAAAGCAGCGCAGACAGCTTGGAATGTCAATGAAGTGTTGGGGAAGGATGTGGCTCATGAACACACAGTATGTTGACAGTTTGAGTCCATTCTGATGATTTTAATCTTGAAAATAAGCCACGTGGCTGACCAGAGACCAAGCTGGATCATGATGAGCTGAAAGCTGTAGTGGAAGTGAATCCATTTGACCTACATGTGATTTAGTGGCAAGGTTTGACATTACTATTTCAACAATATTGGACCATTTGAAACAAATTGACAAGGTAAAGAAGCTGGATAGAGGGGTTCTGCATGAATTAAACAAGTATCAGAAGAGAAATCATCTTAAAGATTGCCTTTCTTTGCTGTCACAACATAAAGGCAAACATTTCTACACTGTATTAATCATACGTGATGGAAAAGGACTTTTTCCAGATCACAAGCATTCAGCACAAAGGTTGGAAAAAGACAAAGTGTTGAAACAGTCCAAAACCAAACACTTCATCAAATAAGCTAATGGTGCCTGTTTGGTGGTCGAGTGCTGGTATTGTTCACTAGAGCTTCATGAAACCTGTGTCAAGGGATTACACGGATGTCTACTGCAACCAGCTGGATGAAATGATGAGGATGCTTTGTGATTAAGGGGCTGAAATTGGTTGACAGAGACAGGACAATCCTCTTGCAAGACAATGTGATCTCATAAACAATGCTGCTCAAGCTACAAGAGCTAGACTTGGAAACTCTCTGTCATCCCCCATAGTCACCAGACCCTGCACCACTGACTACCACTTCTTCCAGGCTGTGGGCCACTTCTTGCAAGGACAAATATTCAATTCTCAACAAGCCGTGGAAAACGCCTTTTGTGATTTCACTGGCATCCACTCCCCAGGTTTCCTCACTGCTGGTATAAACAAGCTACTGTTAAGGTGGCAAAACCGTGTTGACGGTTTAGGCACATACTTTGGCTAATTGTAATGCTTCTTGTTTGAGATGCAATAAACTAAACTTTTGATTCAAAATCGGACATTTCATATTTAATGACCTAATAAAGTCCTAATAAATGAGATATACTGAGCTCATGTTTGACAAACTTACTGTTATTAAGATGTCAATTTTTTCCCAAATGGTTCTGTTGATTCAACACAATACCAGTCAGAATTCTAGCAGGTTTGGGGGTAGAAATTTATATACTGATTCTAAAATTCATATTAAAAATACAAAGAACCTGCTCGGTGCCCATAGCTCAGTGGTCAGGGTGCCAGGCGCATGCACCAGGGCTGGCAGGTTCCAAACTGGCCCAGGCCTGCTAAACACCAATGACAACTACAACAACCACAACAATAAAAAATAGCCAGACATTGTGGCTGGTGCCTGTAGTCCCAGCTGCTTGGGAGGCTGAGGCAAAAGAATCACTTAAGCCCAAGAGTTTGAGGTTGCTGTGAGCTGTGATTTCACAGCACTCTACTGAGGGTGACATGTGAGACTCTGTCTCAAAAAAATAAAAAAAAAAAACAAAGAACCTAGAATAGCTAAAATAATTTTGAAAAGAACACTGCCTGATATTAAGAATTATTTTAAAGCTAGTTATCAAGACAGTAAAACAAATCTGGATTCTAGACTTGGCTCTAACACAAACAGGCAATGAAATGAATAAATAAATGTAAGCTGGAACACACTGTCTTTATGTATGGCTGTTTTCAAGAAAAAGCAAATGAAATAGCTATTCTTTAACTAGATATTTCCATATGGAAAATAATACTTAAAGAGAAGAATTATTTTCTTGGTAGAAATATGCTTGCAAATGTATCCTTTGAATATGTAACCAAAGAATTACCTACCTCTATATTGCTATTGCAAAGATATAAGTTACAACGACCCTGAGAAGCAATGTTATTTGCGGATATTAATATTAAAAAATTAATATTAATTATAAAAATCTTTCAAAAATCTCAAACATCTAAACCCCTAGATCTCTGCTACAATTATGAAAAGTTTGATCCTCACGGAGAGGACATATTCATCTTAACACATTAGCTCAGTAAGTAATCTTACTTACAAAAATGAACTGAGATTGGAATTCTTCAGTACAGGAGGAAGCACCAACAAGCTGGTGATTGTGGCTTGTGACTGGAAGGGTTTTGAGAGTGAAGTTTTTTCTACAATGAAGCTTTTCTCTTTTCCCCTGTTAAGAATAGTTAGCAACAATCACTGAGGTATTTTTTCTTAAATTTTTATTCCTTCTTAACTGTATGTAACAAAGTACTACATTTCTTTACATGAAAATTGCTTTTAAAAAAGTCAGTTAAATTCCACTCTGTTTATTTTAAAAGAACTTCCTAACAATTCTTTTCACCCGGAAAACACAAATTTTACTAAAAAAAGAGACATGAAGTGGGAGGGCACACATTTCTAGCTATTAAAAATATAGTACATAGTAACAACAGTTAAAATAGAATGCTACTTTCTTAGGACTAGACAGAAAAACATGATCGAGTAGGTAAATGCCTTTAGGATAAAAGTGGCATTCTAAGTAAGTGGAGAAAGGCTATTAAATCATACAGTATAAATCAATTAATTAAAAAAGCTGTAATAGCTTTTATCTAGAGTGCCAAAAATGTATACACATTTTAAGAAAAGAAACTGTATTATATTACTCAAGTCACATTTGACTTTTGTAATTATAAGAGATCCTTAAAAGTGACTTGCATTCATCTTTTGTTATCAGCATATATTGAGTATTACAATTTTAATACAGTTTTTTCCTGTATTAAAAGGTGTATACATTTTTTGGGGCACCTTTTTTGGCCCCCTCTATAGTAAACCACAACTGAATTCTATAGGCTGAAAATTTACATAAAAAGGAAACCCATGAGACACTAGAAAAAAATATAGGGAAGGCTAATGTCATATAATAAGAGAAAATATACAAGAATATGTAAAAAAAAGTCAGCATTTAAAAAAATAAAATACATCAATGCTATAATTAGAACTAAGTACAAACAAAAAGTAACTGCAATATAGATGGTAGTTAAATGACTCACACACTTGGTACATTCATTAGCATTCAAAAATAATTACAACAGTAAGATGCCATTGTCATTTATCAATGTTAGCAAAGGTTAAAAAACATAACTTATACCAAGGATTAGGGTACGTAAAATACTTTTATACATATCCCATAGGGGATAGATTGGTACAAACTTTCTGGTGAGTCTCTGGGCAATCTGTGTCAAAAGCAAAGCTTTAAAAATGAATATAATCTTTGATCCAAGAATTTAGTTTTTTAGAAATGTAGTTCAATGAAATAAGAATATGCATGATGTTCAAATGAATAATTATGGTCATCTAGTGCTATTCAAATACTTCAAGATGATCACTATGTACAACAGTGAGCTTATGTAAATTACTATTCATTCACAGGCTCAATTACTATGTACTCAATTAAAATGCTCTATGAAAAAGATACCACCAGGAACTGGCAAGGATATGGAACCAAACAATCTTTTACACGCTGATAATGGGGCTAGGAATTTACAAAACCACTTTTGGAAACTATGGCATATATCTACTTATGCTAAACATACACAACCCTCGGACCCAGCAATTCCTAACAGAAGCCAGTATACTCTATAGAAATGTGTACAAACGCGCACCAAAAGACATGGACAAAAATGTCTGTAGCTGCATCAGCCCCAAGCTGAGAAACCACCCAAATATTCATTAACAGTAGAATGCTAAAACTAGTTTATTTACAGTGATGGAACAGTATATAGAAAAGGAAATAAACGGACTATCCCATGTCACAGTGCAGATGAACCATACAACAAAATGTTGATCTAAAGAAACCAGGGTACATACTGTAGATAGGAGTCCATTTGTAATTAATAGTGATAGAAGTCAGGATAGTTATCTTTGGTGTGCATATAATAGCTGGGAAAGAGAATTTCTAAGGAAGGCTTCTGGGGAACTGGGAACATTTTATATCTTGGTCAGAGAGGAGTTGAATGAGTGTATTTACTTTATGAAAATTCATTTAATTTATATAGTTATGTGTGTACTTTTCCATATGTGTTCAATATGATGTTTAGCTAAAAACGTTGGGTCTGTATAGGTTTCTCTTAAACACGTGATCCATAAATCTGCAGCCCAATCATGTGGGATGCTTGCTGAATTACAGATGCCTGGACTCCCACTGAAACTTACAAAATCAAATTTTCTAGGAGGCGAAAGATTCTGTGTTTTAAGCAAATTCCTTGGAGAATTCTTAAGTAGATTAAAGTTTGAAAGCCATTGTTGTGGGAAAATATTCAAAGTCATGGAGAGTAACAGACAATAGTACAATCTGGAGTCAAAATGCCTGAGTTCAAACCTAGCTTCTGCAATTGAATAGCTCTGTGATCCTGGTTGGGGAAGGCATTCCTGCTCTGTAGCCTCAGTTTTCTCAGTGATAAAATGAGACTAATAATATGGTTGTTTCAAGGATTAAATGAGTTAATATACATGTAAAGTGCTTAGAATAGTGCCTGGCACATAGTAAACACTATACAAATATATAAAAACAAAGGAAGGGATATACAGTGTGATTCTATTTTCTTATCTATAAATTTATACAAAACACACAAATGACAGGAAAGATAAACATCAAAGTATTCCTAGTAGTATCTCTAGATTATATATTATTAACTTTATTTTTACTTCTAATTTCCTGTAATAAAAAATTTGTTATAAGAAAAAAAGAAGTGTTTAAAAGTAACTTAGTTTGTTTATTATGCTATTTCTTAAGCTTTTTTTTGAGTCAAAGTCTCACTTTGTCATCCGCAGTAGAGTGCGTGGCATCACAGCTCACAGCAACCTCAAACTCTTGGGCTTAAGTGATTCTCTTGCCTCAGTTTCCCAGTAGCTGGGACTACAGACACCCGCCACAATGCCCAGCTATTTTGCTGCTGCTGTTGTTATTGTTGTCTTTGTTGTTTAGCAGGCCCTGGCTGGGTTTGATCCCACCAGTCCCAGTGCATGTGGCTGGTGCCCTAACCACTGAGCTACAGGTACTGAGCCCTTCTTAAGGTCTTTTTAACATTACAGTTAGATGACAATTTGCTGGTAGTAAAAAAAAAACTTTTAAAGGAAATTGCTCAAGATATTGTACATTTATTAACATGTTAGAAAGTGAGGCAGTCTCTACTTGATCACTCATGCGCAACCACAGAAAGGGACTGAGACTGCATGGGATCAGGTGTGCTTTTGGCTATTTCTTGTTCCCAGTTGTCAAGAAGGAGGCACCCTTGTCTTCATACAATAACTAAGAAAATATGTTGAACAGTTTGATGAGAATATTTCAGATTGCATATGAAACCAGCACATTGCATCCCTTGATTGCACTAATGTACACAGCTATGATTTAACAAAAAAAAATCAACAACAACAAAAAAAAGGAAGTGGTTGTGAAATCCTTTAAAAAATGTGGCATCCACAGCAAGACTATAGATGGACCTGAGGGTGATGAAACTTACTGGGATGAGGAAAGCGACTCTTCAGAAAACAAGGTAATGTAGAAATTGAAGAAGACAATACTTCCGATGTTAACAAAGATGAGGAGCTCAGATCTTCTATAATGCGTAAATATCATAAATTTGTTACTGGCACATAAAACTTCTTGTATAGGCAGTCCTTGAGTTAGGAATGAGAGGTTCTGTAGGTTTGTTTTTAAGTTAAATTTGTGTGTAAGTTGAACAGGGACCATTTGTGTGATTCATGTCAGTTGAATGTTTGTAACTTGATAACTACCTGTATCTTGTATCTGTTCTGTGTATATAATTGTTAAATAAAATTTCTTGTACCATAATATGTTAAATAATAAAGGCTAAAATTCCCTTAAATACAAAAAAATAAGTACTTAAATGTAAACGAAGACAAATTTGAATTAAAAAATTAAAATAAAAAAAAGGAGGCACCTTTCAGTTGAGGCTCTTCCTCAATGTTTAACATTGGAATCAATCAGTCTATAGTTTCTGGAGACAAATTCATTTTTAAGTATATGAAGTCAAAAGAGGCAGTGAGAGTGAAGCAGCCGAGCAATAGCATTACCACTAAGAAAACATAGAATTCAGTAAGAATTTATTCCATCCTTCTACTTCCTTTCTGACCTCTTCTCTCCTTTCCTTACCTCTCTTTTGATTTTCTTCCTTTTGGTCCTTCCTATACTTTAAGCTTGCATGTATGTGTTTTTAGAAGTACAACTTTGTCAGTCTTGAGAGTGGTGCTCTTGATTTCTGCTCCAATGTTGAGGACTGTCAACTTGAAACTTGAGTTCAACCTTCTTATGTTAATCTCCATTTTTTAGATGCAAATCTTGAGTTATGCCAATTCCTAAAGTCAGTCTACTTCACCAAATCTTAGTAATGTACAAATATTTGAGTGGGTACTAGTAAAAAAACAAACAAAAAAAACCCTCCTGCTACACATCATAAAAGCTGAAACTACAGTCTACAAATTTAAAGACTGAAAGAATGGACTTCAAATACATAAACAATAAAAATGTTAGAAGAGTGGTAAAGGTTCTTCAACAGAATCATAGAAAGTGAATACTGATGTTAGGCAATATCTCATCAACAAACCTGTAAGTGATATGGGGAATCAAAGATAGAAGGTATGACTCCAGGTTTCAGTTTAATATTTGGAGCACTTCTATCAAAATCTGTCTTCTTAAAGTGTCTCGAACACAATACATCTCCTTTTTTAGGCTCCCAAATGCCTGCTGTGTTCACATCAAGTCTTTTCATTGCTAATACCCATTCTCTTTTGATGTTTTCATCTGTGGGGAATCTGGAAAAAAAATGAAAAAATATTTAAACAGTATTGATACATACTTGAATTAAAGCTGTCTTATATAATTATGACTAAATTGGCACCTTTAACTAGTTTGTTATTACTCTTAGAAATTTCAATATTTAGGAATCCACAATTCATACTTCTGTAACTTTCAGTTTTGATATTCACATTTTTCTACCAATCATACTGCAGACATATGGCCCTTAATTTTTCTCATATTATGTGGAAGACCGTTTCAATGGACATTTAGCACTTTATTAAGATCTATAGTTGAAAGTTTTATCTGGCTGGGCACAGTGGCTCACGTCTGTAATCTTAGCTCTTGGGAGGTCGAGGCTGGTAGATTACTTGAGCTCACAGGTTTGAGATAAGCCTGAGCAAGAGCAAGACCTTGTCTCTAAAAATAGCTGGACATTGTGATGGATTCCTGTAATCCCAGCTACTCAGGCAGCTGAGAAAAGAGAATCGCTTGAGCCCAAGAGTTCAAGGTTGCTATGAGCTATGATGCCATAGCACTCTACTGAGGGCGACAAAGTGAGACTCTGTCTAAAAATAAATAAATAAATAAATTATAAAAAAGAAACTTTTCTTTATCTATAGATGATAATCACTTGTTCCTATTTTAAGTGATATCATTCAGAATTTATCCCCAGTGAATTGGGGCCCTTCTACTTCATTTTTCTGTCAGCATCAAAAAATTGGTTACTACATTTAATACATGGCAGGTCTATAAATGCTCAGTGAATGAGTGCAAAGAACAGCTATAGAATTTGGAATTCTGGAGATGAGAATTATTTTGAGAGAGCTGAAGGCTGAAAATCTATCTTTCCAAATTTTCAAACTGCTTCAAATTCTTTTTGGAATAAGGTTGGGTATAATTACTCATTTTTGACTTCCTTTTATCTCCAAAGTACTAGCAGACAGTTCTCCAGCTAGCACACAGCTAGCAAAGGCAGCAAAATAAACCTTTAACAATGAACAATCATGAGATCTTATCACTCCTTCTCTCCTATGGCTGTCAGGAGAATGGTTAAAATAGTAAATTAGGATCATCTTGATTTATCTGCAACACAGCTAAAGAACCTTTGGTGTGAATATGTAATTTATGTCTTTCTTCTCTACGACCTACGCTTGACATATTTCTACATAGAAAGTACAATATATTTATGCAAAAATCCTCCACTCAGATTGTAAACTACATGTAAACAGCATTGAATTTTTATGAAGGCATGTGGAAACATAGGTTGGTGCAAAAGTACTTGTGGCTTGGAATTTTAAATCATTGTAACTAGGCTCAAATACATGTTTATTAACCAAAATAAGAACCATTAAGATCATCACATTCTTGCCAACAAGAAGTTTGTTTCTTCCTGTAGCATAAAAATCCATGTTTCAGGGTGGCACCTGTGACTCAGTGGGCAGGGCCCCATATACCGAGGGTGGCGGATTCAAACCCGGCCCCGGCCAAACTGAAAAAACCAAAAAATAGCCGGGTGTTGTGAAGGGCACCTGTAGTCTTAGCTACTCAGGAGGCTGAGGCAAGATAATCACCTAAGCCCAGGAGTTGGAGGTTGCTGTGAGCTGTGTGACGCCACGGCACTCTACTGAGGGCAAAAAAGTGAGACTCTGTCTCTCTAAAAAAAAAAAAAAAATCCATGTTTCAGGATTCCACGAACTCTTGGAAAGCATTTTTTGCATCCTCCTAGTTGTGGAAATGTTTTCTCTGCTAAAAGTTGTCAAGATGCTGGTGGTGCCTGTGGCTCAAAGGGGTAGGGTGCTGGCCCCATATGCCGGAGATGGCAGGTTCAAATCCAGCCCTGGCCAAAAACTGCAAAAAAAAAAAAAAAAAAAAAAAAGGTGTCAAGATGCTTGAAGAAGTGGCAGTTGGTTGGCAAGAGGTCAGGTGAATATAAAAGATAAGACAAAACTTTGTAGCTCAATTCATTCAACTTCTGAAGCGTTGGTTGTAGGATCTGTGGTGGGATGTTATTGTGAATAGGAACTGTGCCCTTTCTGCTGATCAATGCTGGCTGCAGGGTGTTGCAGTTCTGGCTGGTTGTAGGATCTGTGGTGGGACGTTGTTGTGAATAGGAACTGTGCCCTTTCTGCTGATCAATGCTGGCTG
>CAUYPK010095235.1:0-14734 GCA_963574355.1 Loris lydekkerianus | reverse complement strand
CAGACAACCCTAAGTCGGACCCACCACCCGCCCGCTGCACACCCGGCCCCCCCCCCGGGGGGGGGGCGCGCCAGGCTGAAAGAAGTTTCTCTTCTCAACGACAGTGCCTAAGTGTGAGGAAGAGAGAAGGGTCTGTGGGGGAGGCAGCATGGTATTTCTCAGCACCTGTCATGTGCCCCCCACACGCCTGCTGGTAGCAGCTGCCCCAGGGGTCCTTAACGTTTTAAACAGGGGGCCAGTTCACTGTCCCTCAGACCGTTGGAGGGCCGGATTATAAAAAAAACTATGAACAAATTCCTATGGACACTGCACATATCTTATTTTGAAGTAAAAAAACAAAACAGGAACAAATACAATCATACCGCCGCATGTGGAGTTTGAGGACCCCTGGGAGGCAGATGACTCAGAGCAACATGGAAACTCGTCCAAGGTCACAAACACCAGGTCCTGAGAACATTGTCCCAGTCCTAGCTCACAAGCCGCCCTTCTGCACACGTCCACACACATCTCCCAGAGTAGATGCCACCACGCTTCCTCTGGAAGCGCGTCTGTCCCCAACACTGTCAGGTTCTCAGAGGCGACCCATGCCATTTCCAAACTCCCACACCTGCACTAGCTCAGCACACAGTAGAGTCTCATATAATATCTATTGAATCTGTTTATGGTAAATATTGGGTATACAAAAAGTACCAAAGAAATATATACACGTTCTAAGAAAGGAGAAAACTGTATTGAATTTGTAACACTCAAGTTACATTTGACTTCTGCAATTTAAAGACATGCGAGGTAAACAGACAAGCTAACAACCGTTATCAAGACACATTGAGTATTACAACCGTAATAGTTTTTTCCTTTTCTAAAATGTGTTTCTGGTACCCTCTGTGTATTTACAGTTTTAACTATATATACACCATACCTCATTTAAAGTAAATCCTGTGCAAAAAAAAACCTCTGGTGCTCCTGGCCCCTTTCTTCTTACAATTTGCCAAACCTGTCCCCTTGACCCTCGACCCTCTTGGTCAGTCTTGCAGAGTGTCGTTTTCTGGCTGTCCCATGGTGGCCTCTTCACCCACCAAGATCAAAAGTGCAAAACCATATGATGTGAATTGTTGTGACAAAAGACTTGTGCAGGGTGGCACCTGTGGCTCAGTGGGTGGGGTGCCGGCCCCATGTACGGGGCTGGCGGGTTCGAACCCAGCCCCGGCCAAACTGCAACAATAAACAGCTGACGGTTGTGGTGGGAGCCTGTGGTCCCAGCTGCTCGGGAAGCTGAGGCAAGAGAATCACCTAAGCCCAAGAGCTGGAGGTTGCTGTAAGCTGTGATGGCACAGCACTGTACTGAGGGTGACAAAGTGAGATTCTGTCTCTAAAAAAAAAAAAAAAAAAAAACTTGTGTAATGACTCTTGTTTTTTTTTTATTATTATTTATTTATTTTTGAGGCAGAGTCTTGCTATGTTGCCCTCAGTAGAGTGCTATGGCATCACAGCTCACAGCAACCTCAAACTCTTGGTCTCAAGTGATTCTCTTGCCTCAGCCTCTGGGACTACAGGCATCCGCCACAACGCCCAGTTATTTTTTGGTTATAGTTGTCATTATTGTTTGGCAGGCCCGGGTGGGGTCCAAACCCGCCAGCTCTGGAGACTGTGGCTGGTGCCCTAACCGCTGAGCTACAGGCACTGACTCTTGTTTTTTTTTTGTTGTTGTTGTTGTTTTTTTAAATACAAAAACTTAGTTTATTTCTTAAAAAGCAACCTAGTCAGGAAATATTTAACCTTTAAGACTATGTTCCTTATGCTCTTCATCACCTCAGCACCGTTATCCCCACCAGCATCACCAGCCACCTGAGGGGCTTCTCCTGGGACCTGACAGATCCTAATCTCGCCCCACCCTCAGCACCGTTATCCCCACCAGCATCACCAGCCACCTGAGGGGCTTCTCCTGGGCCCCGACAGATCCTAATCTTTCATGCTACAACACCTGACTTGTTAGATGAGGTGAAGAAGGCTCAGCAAAGATAAATTTTTTCAAGGTCACACAAACAACCAGTGGCAAAGGCAGAGTGACATCATTGCCTGCCTGGTTCCAAAGACTGAACCATTCACTCATGGGGTAGCCCTACAGCAGTGCTTTTCAACCATTTTTATCCCACAGTACACTTGTACCTATAGTTAAACTTCCATGGCACCCTTAAATTATGTTGATGAAAAAAAAAAAGTAAAAGAAAAATAATATACTTACTGTGCTTTGAACTTCTTTCAAAAATAATTTAATCAATGGTCTTTTAAAACTTTCCCAGCACACTGGTTGAAAATCACGTCCATAGAGTCTGTATTTCATGGTTCATGGCAAGGATCAAATAATTCAAAACACACTTTTGCGGCTGGACCTTAGACTGTGAGACTTTTAAGGTCAGGAGTGTTATCTTATCCCTCTTATTACCCCGTATTGGTTGCACATGATAAACACTCAATGAATGTTTCTTGAATGAGTGAATGGATGGATTCTTTAAGAAATTATAGATCATCAAAGGCCTTGGGGGACTCCATTCCATAATACAGTAAACTACCTCTCTAGAAACTGTAAAGCCACTTTACCTGTAGAAACAAAACTAACAGCAGCAATTTATAAACTTAACGACGACAAGTCTCAGAATGATGCTTTTGATAATGTCCGATTTAGCCAGGTTTCAGCCATTGCTAAAGAGAATTCACATACTTTTTTTTAGTATGTTGTCTTGGCATGCGGCCTGAGGCTGGAAATAATAATAACTAACAGTTGAACGCATGCTAATGCTGGAACTTTCAGTGAACACTCCACCTGCTTAGCCCTCTTGACAATCTGTGAGGGAGACATTCTAACACCCCCATTGCACAGATGAGGAAACTGAGGCTGACTGATGTTCCTGCAACTGGTTCAAGGATATCAGCTTTATGCCCATAAATTCAACATCTCAGATGAAACCGACAAACTTCTTAAAAAACACACGTTAGTAAAACGGACAGAAAAAGAAAATTGAAATAGTCTCATCAAGAGTTAAAGAAAGTGAATTCATATAGAAATTAAAGTCATAATCAAAATCCTTCTCATAAAGGAACATTCCAGGCCTTGTAATACCAAACAGTCAAGAAAAAAATAATAGCAATCTTATACAAAGTCTTTCAGAACAGAGTAAGCAGCACTTCCCAATGTGGGACACCTCTAGTACCAAAACTTGAGAAGGACAAAAAAGAATTACAAAAAGAAACACTACAGACCAAGGCCCCATAGCCAGGGTCTAAACCCATGTCTGACCATCACACGCACTGCCACCTATGCCCCTCACATCCGTGATGCTGGTGAGTGGTGACAGGGCCCAGAGCCCTCCTTTGGGGACAGGTAACGACTGCTGAGTCACAGGCATGAAATGCTGAGAACCGAGGCCTAGCCTACTTTATCCTGACCTCCAAGATGACTAAACAAGGGAACACTTCCTGGGACCGGCTCTTCTCTGCCTTTCTCCTCTCTTGGGCATTTCCTCGACCCCTCTGGACTGAAATGCCCTTTCCCTCTTCTCTGGGGGCCTGTCCACCCCACCCACCCAAGCCCTCCTGCCTGACAGGCACCTCTCACAGAACCGCACCTCATGCGTGAAGCACCAGGCAGCAGTTCTCAGACTGCAGTAGTCACTGGAGAGGCCTGGACAGTGGCAGTCCCACCCTGACTCAGCCAGTCTGGGACGGGGCCTGGGGGTCTGCCCTCCTGACACACACGCTGGCCGTGCCTCTGCAGGTCTGGTCCAGAATGACACTCGAGAGGCACCAGCACACCGAGCCCCTAAGTCTAGAGATGGTGCCTTTCAGCTCAGCATGCACATAGGCAGTCTCTGGGCAAAAATCTGCTAAAAAGTGGAATGTCTTTGAACACAGGCTTGTCCCAAATAAATTTTTAAACAAAAACTGGCATCTCAAAAGTCCAACTACACTTGATTACCTGGACACTGCTCCAGGGGCCACAGCCCATGTTGAGACCCCACGAGGGGAGCAGCAGGATCCCCCCATTTCCCAGATGAAGAAGATGAGGCCCAGGGATGCCATGGTGCTACCCGGGTCACAGGCTTACTAGCAGTAGAAGCTGCCATCCAAGCAGCTTAACTGGGTTAGCCCCAGGTACTGAACCCGTTTAAGTGGAGAGTGAGCTCCAGGAGGCTGTGGGCTGACATGATTTGGTTCAGCACCTTCCCAGCACCTGCACTGCAGGCCACCACACGAGTCTTCATAGATGCTTGCTGAGTGGGGACGAGCCCCATGGGATCCTGGAAGCCTGCTGTGAGGATGGAAGGGGCACAGCCAGGGCCCACTCTTCTCATGCCGCCAGCCTGACCATCGGCCCTTCCCCAGGCCGTCCTGCCCTCTCCTTCACAGCAAGAGCAAGAAGGCAGCTCTTCACACCTGCCCAGCCCTTTGTAGTTCACAAGGCACTTTCCTACCTCATTTAGAATCAGAGTATTTTAGAACTGGGAGAAACTTCCTAAGTTATTCAGCCCGACAGTTTTTGAAAAAATAAAATCAAAACAAATTCTCTAATCAAATGAAATCCTCAACAGAAAAAGAGCTGAGCACCTCTGTGTAAGGTGGGAAAGAAGGCAGACCTGTCCCCAAGCTCCTGGGAGGGCGCAGCTCCCGGGGCACAGTCTGAGCCTCGTCATCCAGCCCAGAAAGGAATGAGGTGCAGGAGGCAGTGTGCTGTGCCGCAGGCCACACAGACAGCTGGTCAAGGATTAAGAAGTGAGCGCCAGGCCCAGCTGCCCACAGGAATCTTGAAAGTGAAGTGTGATTATATGAGAACATAGAACAAACCACCGAAGGCAGGGCGTGGACAGAACAAAACCAAACACAAACGCCGGGGAACTGTGTGTGTGTGTGTCTTTAGCTACTTGGCCTGAGGTCTGAGCTCAGGGGCTCAGTGACATGTCCCAGGTCACCAAGCTGAGTGCCCAAGGACATAAGGCTGGGTACTCAAGGTCACAAGGGCCCTGTCTAGGTGCCCAAGGTCACCAACCTTGAGTGGGTACCCAAGGTGTCCAAGGTCATAAAGTTTGGTGCTCAAGGTCACGAGAGTGAGTACCTAAGGTTACAAGGCTGGGTGCCCATGGTCGTAAGACAGCCTGTCCTGTCACTCCCTCCTTTCTCTTCTTGCCCCATTTACGCCCCAAAGGTCTGCTCAAAGCCCCCTCTGTCTCTCTCAGCACCACAATTGGTCCTATCCAGACCCTTAAGCAGGAACCGCCACTCACCTCCCTTCGGCACCACCCATCTGCCTCCTCAATACAAGCTGGACCAACAGGAGCAGGGACACTGCTCCATACTCATTCCGATGCTTCATGGCCTCAGCTGCCATCCTCTTCAGGGTGTGGTTATTACAAGGTGGCGACCCTTTACTATTTCTGTTTTCAACCATTTACTTCTTAATGTTTACATCTGTCTGGGGAAGAAGACAAATGGTCTCATGCTGGCTTTGTAACATTTTAGGACACATCCAATTACCACCACAGTTATCATCTGCAGTTATCTCTCAAGGGGCATTTGAAAATTCCAAAGAGAAGCTCTACATTAATTTAATTCAGTGTCACCAAGCAGGTGGATATCTCATCAAGGGCAGCAGCGATGCTGGGAGCAGGCAGGGTGGGGAGCTGAGACTGGCCGGGGCAGTCCCTGTTCTCTTGGGAACGACTCCGCCTGGCCTCCGTGAGGTTCTGTTTTCAACACAATGTGGGGGGTCTCATGCCAACCACCAGCACTCGGGGTGTCTGAGTTTAGCAATTTCCTATTGTCCTTCAACAAGCAAAACAGGTGTCATGGGAGGAAGAAAGAAAACCCATTTACCAACCAAACACCTGGCCCCAAACTGAGCACTCCACATACTTTACCTTATTAAAAACCTGCGACAATCCCGCAAGCCTCCGTGGCCCTGCTTTTTCAACAAGGAAGGGAACATTGGAGGGTTATGACAACTTCCACAGCCACACGGCTGGCAGGTAATGAAGCCCCACTATCTGTCTGGTCCCAGAGGTATCTGTCTGGTCCCAGGGGACAGCAGGGCTGGCTCAGGACCAGGATGGCATGGTGAGGACTCATCAAGAGAATGCATCTGCTCTCTCCTAGCTGCCTGGATGGTGCTCAC
Organism: Loris lydekkerianus; assembly: GCA_963574355.1. Taxonomy (NCBI): domain Eukaryota; kingdom Metazoa; phylum Chordata; class Mammalia; order Primates; family Lorisidae; genus Loris; species Loris lydekkerianus. Next base: position 8,574 of record CAUYPK010095235.1, on the reverse strand, counting down.
AACATGTGGGTTTGCAGGAGAGAGGCTGAAACATGCCTGAGGACTCAAACCTGAGCCAGTGTGGACTGGAACCAGTTATCACGCCGAGGAGCCTGGAGGCTGTAGTGTGCAGGCCGGTCCCACCTCCTGCCCCTCTGCCAAGCCCTGTTGCTCTCACCTCTGCAATCTCTTCACTCTGCTCAGGCCTCTATCCCTTACGGATGCCACCAGGTTCATACTCAGAGAGGCTGACTCTACCTATAAAACGCACAGCAAAGCCATCACAGCCCAGCACTGCTGTCACTGGCCCAGGAAACTGCCCAAAGTCCTCCCCACCGTCCCTGACAGTCCATCTTCTGCACAGCACCTCCATTAGGAGTCACGTGGAAACCACTGTCACAGTATGTCACTCCTCTACTTGCAGCCTCTTTGCAGGGCCCCCATACCCCAGGCAGCCTCTGCTCCATCTCAGGCCATGGGGTGCGGCTCATCACTACTTCCCTGCTGCTCGGTCTGAGCTCTTACCACCCTGGCTTTATGGGGACCCTGGGGCACCCCCTCTAGCTCCTGGCCCTGGGCCTGTGCTGGGCCTGTGTCCTGGATGCTCCTGGCTCTGGACTTGCTCGGCAGCCCAGACCTCTGTGGGAATGGGTCCAGCTGGTCACTGCAGCCTGCCGACAGGCTTCCAGGACTGCGAGGCTGAGGGGGCCCTGTCCCTGGCAGCCTTTATAGGACATGGCATCGCTCCTGCCCACTGTGTCCCACCTGTTTCACCCTTCAGCATGTCCACTCCCGAGGGCAGTGAGCCTGTCTGCCTGACTCTCTGAGAGCTCCCTATGCATAGAACAGTCCCTGCCTTCAGTAAAGGTCAGAGAAGGAAGGAATGAGATTTCCCTCCACCTGAGTGCTCTTTCCCCATGTTTACTGGTTCAATTTCACCTCCTTTGACATGTTGGGACAGAACTCTCAATAGCTGCAAAGTCTTCCAAAGTCAGCTCCTGCCAACATTCACTGTGCCTCTAACAGAGGTGCTCTCTAGGTGGTCCTCACAGTGGGGTTCCAGGGCTGAAGAACCAGCATCAACCTGGAGCCTGCCAGGAATGCACATTCTTGGGCCCCACTCCAGGCCTACGGAATCTGAAATGCTGCAGGGGCCCCAGTTGCCGGAGTTTCTACAAGCTTTCCAGGGGATGCCATGTCCCTCATGCCACCTTGCCTGAGCCTCACAGCCGCAGTTGTCACCTGGTCATTAACTGTCATTACCCTCATGTTACAGATGAGCAAACAGGCTTATGGACTATTTTATTCAAAAAAGGGGTAAATGATGTCGTATCAGATGTAATTCACATTCAAGATTTATGACAAACTCACCAAGGCAGAGCTTTGGGAAGGCAGAGGCTCTGGGGGTTTATTGGCAACACGACCTCTGCTCCTGACCCCTGTGCGCTGGCCATGAGTCCCCTGTCACCCTCCTCGGAGTCTGGCCCATGAACTCTTGAAGCATTAAAGGGCAACTCACTCGATTATTTTTATTCTCGTATTTACTAAGGCAAGAAAAATTGTGAACACATTTTTTTCAAACATTTCAAACAAAAATATGTGACTTATAACTGCTGGCAATCTATTTTACAGTATACCCAGCAAAGGACCTTGACTCATCCGTCTCCCCAGTTGGAAAACACACATATATAATTGTTTTCCCCTCTGAATTTCCTAAACACTCTCTTTATGACTGGGTAGGACCCACCCTCCAAAAAAGAATCACACGTAACCACCGCCCACAAACATTCCCTTGAAACTTCCTCTTCTCACATACGCCAGCTGAGTTAAAAAAATTTTTTTAAATCCTCTCTTTAACACGTTCCTTCAAATATTTGCAAATAATTAACTGGATTGAGGATGGTTCCTTTGTAAATACAGAGGGAGCTTCTCTGGCCCTAGCAAACCTGCTCTTACACCTGCTACCTTAGGGAGTCAGGATGCTGTCTTCTGGAGAAGGACAACCTTTGAGCAGAGCTGCTACAGGGAGTGAGCCCGAGCGACCATGTCTAGGACAGAATGGGCCCTCTTCCCGCCCCCTCCCCGGAGTCCTCCTCACCCCCCACAAGTCAGGCTGGCCAGCTCTGCCTGTGTAGAGGTTGAGGAGTTTCCACTGAGTCACCACAAGCAGCTGCAGACCAAGGGACGCATGAACACCTGCCCTGGTTTTCTCCACGCTATATTTAGAATTTTGTAGAAAATCCCGTCTACTGGTGATTCCACCTGTCCATGTGTACCTGCCCACACCTCTCCCCTGCTGGGCTGTGCCCTTGATGCCCCCTCTCCTGGTGATTCCCAAAGTCCCCTGGTGGCCCTCCCATTCTCCCCAAAGCAATCCTGTCCTCCCTGGGTAAATGTCTCCACTGGCTCCACAGAGACTCACGACAGATTATGAGCTTTGCAGGCCTGGGGCTCAATGCCCTTTTGCACCATCTTGCTAACATTTAAGGTCCAGCTAAATTACTGGATTGGGACTTCCATGTGCACAGGCCACAGGCACGTGACATCTGTGTTGGTTCAAAAAAGAGCCTGCAACGTTTTGCCTTATGCTAGTTCTCAACTTGGGCTGCACATGAGAACCACTGGGGGTGATTTTGAAAACAGCAATGCCCAGGCCACACCAAACTGAAGCAGTGTCTGGAGGAGGCGATCTCAGGCATCGGCACTCAGGATCCCTGCTGATTTCTGCAGCAGCCACATCAGTGCCCTTCTTTCTCCTGGCTCCGACGCCCCAGGCAAGACCAGCTACCTGCCAGCCCTCCAGGCACTGGGGACACCCAGGTGCCTGTAGGTGCCATCCGTGCTTCTCAACACCTTGGCCGCAGGCCTGTGGCACTTCCGCCCCAGCACTGTGAATACGCGCTGCGCCCCTGACAGCTCCCCACACAGTCGGCCACCAGACTCAGCGTTCCAGAGGCCACTCTGTGGGGTTCTCTCCGTGATAACCAGACCTGGCAGTGCCCTGCCACGTGGTCACTGTGGTGTGGACGTTGTACTCTCCGGCCAATGAGAGGATGTTGGAACCTGCTAGGGACCTCTAAGAAAGGTTTGCTTTCCTGGTAGGAGCCCAGATTTGCTGCTTCCAAGGCTGGAGCCGGTGCCCAGGGGGGTGAAAGCCATATACTAAGTAGGAACAGCTGAGCAAAAGCACAGACAGCACCCGGGGCCCCAGCGGGCTGCGCGGCTCCCTGCCACTTCAGGCTTCACATGGTGTGGGAGAAAACCACACTTCTTTTGGCTACTAAGTGGGCTTTGGAACAATGACAAGAGTTTGCTTGGCTTTAGAGCCACGCATCCCTCCCCTATAAAATGGGGATAATTACAAGAATCGTCATGAGGAATCAGAAATATTTTACGAGTGCCGAGCACGGAGTCTGGCGTGAAGGTGGCGCTTGATAAATGGCGAGATTCATGATTTTTCACTGCTGGCAAGCGGTTCAACGCACAAGGTCATTCTGCACAAATTGCAAGATTAAAATAAAGTTAAATTAGAGGCTTATCGAGCATGATTCTGAGCACGCCAGGCCACCGAGAATGCTGAGCGACAAAGCCAGACGGCCACAACTGCGGCGTCTCGAGGTTACTGTCTAAACAATGAAATACTGCAATGTAGTTGAGCAACAAGACCCACGGTTGTAAAATCAGTTAGCATCAGATTTATGGAAACCGGTGTTTCTGTAAATTGTGTTACGGGAACCAGCAGGGAAACCACCACGGGCAGCTCTGTCTGCTCTGTAAAGCATTTCCCTGCCTACGGCTTCACTGTGTCTTCACGGCAGCCTCTGCAGGCCCAAGAGGCGACTCAGCCTGTTTGAGACGGTGACCAGAGCCCTGTGCCCCTGGCTCCCAGCTTTGGCTTTGCTAGCCCTGCTCAGAGCCTTGGGGTCACAGCCACCTGTGGTCTAACGTGTGGCTGGACAGAACGTGGATGGTGCAGAGAGAACAGGAGAACGCCTCGTGCCCACTGAGCTGTGTGTGTGCTGTTTCACAGCAGTCTCCTGCTCTAGGATGTTGCTGTTCTCTCTGCACTTTTAGGTGAGAACACTAAGGCTTAGAATGGTTACACAAGGTCCAGATCACACACGGTAAACTCCCTGTGTGCTGGAGTCTGAGCCACTTGCTGTCTGCAGGGAGGTCGCAGCAGCACACTTCTGACACCCAGGAGTGCAGGACGACATTGTGACAACGCACAGGGGAGGTGTGGGCATCCAGTCGCCAAGAGGCCAAGGGCTCTTTCAGCTCTGTGTTTTTAGTCTTCAATGTTCCTCGGGTGGGCATGGTAAATGTCCTCACACCTCCCAATGTGTGCTTTATTTAAGTTTAAAAGCCGTGTTGGAAAGAATGCGGTCTGTATACACCTTTGTAGGTATTCATGGCTAGAAACGTCACTATAGTTTAACAGAAAGAAACTAGGCTTTAGAACTAGTAGTCCTGGTTTCAAATCCTTCCTCATCCACTTACACATCTCAGCAAGAAAGAAAGAAAGCAAAGATCACCAGCCACTGGCACAGCTCAGTCAGCACGCGATCCCGGCACCAGCAGCCACCTAACATGACTAAGCCGTCATCGCTTCCATCCACAGAGAGAAAAGTCACGTTTGCACAGTCAGCTGGGCTCATTTCTTTTCTTTCTTTTTTTTTTGCTTTACACAGCAGACATTTATACATCTATTTTCTCATGGTTCTGAAAATCCAGGAGGCTAAAAATGGGTTCATTTCTTCAATAAAACACTTCCCTTTGGCACTTGCCAGAGATCTCCCACGAATCACTCAAGAACTTGAGACAGGTGAACACCAACAGTCGTTTTCACACCATATTTAGAGTCTCACAGGGAGCCTGGCCTCAACGGTTGGTGTTATTCTGGAAACATCAAAAGGTGGGTTGGTTTTTTTCCCCTTCTTTTGCTCTAAAAAAAGAAGCCTTCTAAGATTGTTTTTCAGAGTGTCCCAGTCAGACAAAACAAATAAGGAACAAAATTTACTTAATCCCACAGATTTGGCCAAGTTTATCTGATGAGAAGGTGGTTGATGTAGAGACAAAACAAATGCTTAAAGTTCTAGTTGAAATTCTAGTGCAAACATTCTTTTCCTCCAGGATGTCTTTAGATCATAGTGATGATGATTGCAACAAATTTTAACAGAGGCAAATGCAACAGGAAAAAAACATTCCTGTCTCAGGCTTTTCCGTAAGATATAAATGGCCAAGGTTAATAATGCACAGTCCCCTCACTGAAAGCCTGGAGGTGACTCTCAGATATTATTTCTCCAACAGTCTCACAAATACGACTGGGACAGTTTGCAAAGCCCAGACTACCACAACTCTAAAACTCCAACAAGGACGAATTTAGTCAATATTCTCAATTACTAGACATTTGTGTCGATGTAGCGTAAAAAGTGTTCTTGGCAAATCAAATTTACAGTTCTTAAGGCAAATGCTTCCAGCAAGCTTTCCGTCTCTGCACAGAATCTGCTTTCCTGGTGTGACAAGCACTCCCAGGCCCCGGTCTTCTCCCTTGCCCCTCTTTTCAGTGACGTCCCTTAGTTACTCATTTTCAAATCAGATAAAACAGAAGCAACATTTCTGGATCTGGGCCAGGGCGATAGAATTTTACATCAAAGTTGTGGAGAAAACACCGCGTTCAGTCACAGGGAATTCTTCATTTAAGGACGGCTGGGCAAAGAACTAAATTGGGAGGCTTTTCAGTCATGGGGAAAGTCGCAAACATGATTAAGAAAAGCATATACCGACCCAGGCACTGAACACTGCATTTTGATAATTGGTGAGAATTTTATTACATGGCAAAGAATGAAAGACTTGGCCTGCAGGTGTGTGTGTGTGTGCACATGTACGTATGTGTGTACGTGTGTGCCTGTCTGCATGCGAGTGTATGTGTGTGTATGAATACAGGTGCGTGTGTGTGGGGAGGAGGGTGGGGGGGTCTCCTGTGCCCCATATGGCCAGTGGAGACATTTACAATTCTCCTGGTTTGAAATGCTTTGTAAACCTCTGCGGTTAAATCGGGATTTAAATTGTTCTTGAACTGACTACACCACATCCATCTGAAGTCCCTCGGAAGAAAACCAGAGCCTATTTTGAGTGAAAACAGTTTTCAAATGTAGGAAAGGATCACTGGCTGCCACAAGTTCTCATTCAAACACGTCCAGCTTCGGTTCAGTTGAGGTTTCAAATCAGCCTGCATTCATTCAGGCTCAACAGAAACTGCTGGTCAGACAAATTTCTTTGTTTCTGTAACTACATATTTTTTACTTAGAAACATCTGTGCAGAACAGAGTAAGTGAGAAGGAAGAACAACGGAGATGAGTCAGACGAGAAGGGAGATTTCCCAGCGACCGGTGCCGACAGCACCTGGGGGCACTCACCGTGGTCGTGGGCGAACACCAGCAGGTCCAGCCTGACCAGCATCTGAGCCAGCTCGTCATAGCGGCCACAGTGCTCCCCAGCTCCATGGGACACAAAGACAAGGGCCCTGGAAGGACAAGAAGAAAGCCAGGTCAGAAAAGTGCAGGCCACCAGGCTGTACTGGGCAGCAGAGATGGTCACACAACATCAGCAGCTTGCCAGGAGCCACATCCCCAGTGCAAGGTTCTATCACTGAGTTCATGTGTGGGGCTTCTGAGCTGGCTCTCCTCATGAGCCCTCAGGCAAAGCACCCCCCCAGGAGGCTTTATTTCTTTACCTGTAAAACAGTAAGAACAGTATCTCCCTTCAGGTGCTTGTGAGGGTGACAGTGCCCAAGGCCCAGTTCCCCAGGACAGCCCTCTTCCAGCTCAGTCCCCTTTCTTGGGGGCCAGAGAGGAAGCATTTAGATTCTTAACTATCCAATCTTCACAGCTCATATTCTTAGCAGAAGATCCATGGGGGGTGGGGTGAGGGTAGAGTTCCCCTCAGGCAAGGAGCAAATGGCAGGAGTGACAATTTCTGCTGCTACTGGGGGTGGGGTGGGTGATGGGGAGGAAGAGGAGGAGGCGGATGACGGTCACCTTCACTGAGCATTTACTATGTGACAGGTCCTCTGTGAGCTCCACGATCTCTAACCCTCCAATCATGGTGTGCTTTTTCTGCTTCATGGGTGACAGTGAAAGTCACAGTAAATTGCCCAAGTCACATGGCAAAGTGGTAAAATGTAAATCGCTCATGTCAGCGCCTGGCTTATGTCTCCCAGAGGCTGCCCCAGGCTCCGAGCAGGAGCTGTGGGGCCCTGCCCCCCGCCCCAGGCGTTTCTGCCTGTGCTGGCCCCTCAGCACCCCCAGATCACAGTCACTCCCCTGACTCCCTTGCTCCCGCTCCACCTGAGGTCAGCCCTCTGAGGGGCCCCTGGGCTGTACCCCAGACCATGGGCACTGAGCAGGGGCCCAGTAAATGCTTCTGAGGAAACAAACTCAATCAAAGTCCTAGTACTTTCAGCCAGGTCGTCTGAGGGCAGATGGCACAGGTTTGTTTTATGGAACCTTTTTCTTTGAATTTTGCTCAAAGAACCAGCATCAGCCTCATTTTTCAAATCACCTTTGGCGTCTGTCCTCCCTGGCCTCTTTCTAAAAACACAGGGAAATTCTTCTCACCCTGTTCTTGGCTCCATGGAACACACAACCGTCTCGGCTGGTCAGACGGCAGTTTGGGCAAGTGACACGTGCCCAAAATGGGACCCTTCCCTGAACTTCCCCCAGCTACTGAGGAGCATGGCTGGAACCCCCAATTAGCCATCACGTCCCAGCTTCCAGCAGAAATGGCTGCAGTGCTTCAGCGTCCCTTGGGAAGGCGGCTGCCATAACAATGCAGCCTGCGATTCACGCAGACAGATGCCAGCTGCAGCTGGGCACACAGGTCGTCAGCCTCTCGCTGTGGCCAGGAAACACCTGGCAGAGGAGGACTCCACAGTTTAACTATTGTCATTATGCCTGGAACCGCACGTCAGGAGAATCCCCCCTCCTGAGTCATCATGTGGATGGCATCCTTGTTCCCTCTTACCCGACAGCTCTCACCTATGATCACACACTGGAAGCACCTGGGGAGCACTCAGAACTACTGAGGCCCAGGTCCCACCATCGGCCTGGGGTGGAGAAGCCCCTAGTACTCTGAGGCACACCCAAGGTCGGGAAGCACCTTCTCTAAGTGCAATGTCGGGCTTAGGCTGTGGTGCTGCCCAGCTGCTACATAGCACTTCACAGAGGTGAGAATGCAGCCACTGAGGAGCCACTGATCTCCTGGGGACAGGGGTGCTGGGCAGATGGCGGGTTCTAGCCACTGATCACTCAGGGGTGGGGTGCTGGGCAGACGGCGGGTTCTAGCCACTGATCTCTCAGGGGTGGGGTGCTGGGCAGATGGCGGGTTCTAGCCACTGATCTCTCAGGGGAGGGGTGCTGGGCAGACGGCGGGTTCTAGCCACTGATCTCTCAGGGGAGGGGTGCTGGGCAGATGGCGGGTTCTAGCCACTGATCACTCAGGGGTGGGGTGCTGGGCAGACGGCGGGTTCTAGCCGCTGATCTCTCAGGGGTGGGGTGCTGGGCAGACGGCGGGTTCTAGCCGCTGATCTCTCAG
>CAUYPK010095234.1:0-23506 GCA_963574355.1 Loris lydekkerianus | reverse complement strand
TGTAGAAGATTGAAACTAGACCCACACCTTTCACCATTAACTAAGATAGACTCTCACTGGATCAAAGATTTAAACTTAAGACATGAAACTATAAAAATACTTGAAGAAAGTGCAGGGAAAACTCTTGAAGGAATCGGCCTGGGTGAATATTTTATGAGGGGGACTCCCCAGGCAATTGAAGCGGTATCAAAAATACACTACTGGGACCTGATCAAACTAAAAAGCTTCTGCACAGCCAAGAACATAGTGAGCAAAGCAAGCAGACAGTCCTCAGAATGGGAGAAAATATTTTCATGTTATACCTCAAATAAAGGTCTAATAACCAGAACCCACAGAAAATTCAAATTTATTAGCAAGAAAAGAACACGAGATCACATTTCAGGGTGGGCAAGGGACTTAAAGAGAAACTTCTCTAAAGAAGATAGACGCAAAAATCTACAAACCCATGAAAAAAAAGCTCATCATCCTTAATCATCAGAGAAATGCAAATCAAAACTACTTTGAGATATCACCTAACCCCAGTAAGAGTAGCCCACATAACAAAATCCCAAAACCAGAAATATTGGCATGGATGTGAAGGAAAGGGCACACTTCTACACTGCTGGTGGGAATGCACACTAATACGTTCCTTCTGAAGGATGTTTGGAAAAATACTTAGAGATCTAAAAATAGACCTGCCATTCGATCCTATAATTCCTTTACTAGGTTTATACCCAGGAGACCAAAAGTCACAATATAACAAAGACATCTGTACCAGAATGTTTATTGCAGCCCAATTTATAATTGCTAAGTTATGGAAGAAGCCCAAGTGCCCATCGACCCATGAATGGAGTAGCAAATTATGGTACATGTATACCATGGAATACTATGCAGCCTTAAAGAAAGATGGAGACTTTACCTTTTTCATGTTTACATGGATGGAGCTGGAACATATTCTTCTTAGCAAAGTCTCTCAGGAATGAAAGACAAAGTATCCAATGTACTCAGCCCTAGTATGAAGCTAAATTATAGCTTTCACATGAAGGCTATAACCCAACTACAACACAAGACTATGGGGAAAGAGGCAAGGAAGGGGAAGGGAGGGGGGAGGTTTTGGTGGAGGGAGCGTAATGGTTGGGGCCACATCTATGGTGCATCTTAGAATGGGTACAGGCAATTGCACTAATGTACACAGCTATGATTTAACAATTAAAAAAAAAAAAAGAATATTGTGAGAATTAAATAGCACAGGTAAGTGTCCATACAAAGTCAGTGTCTGGTATTGGTGGTTCTTATTGAAACAAGCAAATAAAATTAATAGAAAGCATTCTTAAAGAGATAGTGATTGTTTTTCTTATATTGAACCTAAGAAACATATTAGCATTTCTTTAGCATTTTACATGACTTTATAGTTTGTACTTCACCCACTTCTCAGGATTTGAGTCAGTTAATAAAAAAGTATCTTTACCAAAAACCAGTGTTGAAGCAAATCAGATATTACCATGAGGGCAATCTGGCCAACTCAGGCCATGAGTGCACCTCACAAAATTATTTGAAGTGCTACATTTATTCATTAAGAAATTAATAAAAACTTATAGTTTGATGGTGATAGTAATGATGCTTCTAATTTCAGGGTACTTAAAGAAAAACATTTCCATTGTCAATTAAGTTAAAGTGTTATTAATTTGTATTTTTAAATCAACAGTAAACTTACACTTTCATTTTTGCCTAACAGATATACCACAGATAAAAAAAACAAACATGAATACTGTACAAATATTTAATAACATAAATATGCATCTACTTAGGCAAAAAAATGCATTTAACCAAGTATGTGGCCAGTATTCAAGTGCAGTATTTCATATACTAAATCTAGTTTCCCTGAAAACACTAATGCACATATTGCATTAATATGTGAATGCAATCCCATATTAAATATGGCCATATACATGAAGAAGCCTACTGGCAGAGTCTTTGCAACTACTAGTGATGATACTGTACATAAAAAGGCTCTGACACAGAATAGGAACTTAACTTAAAATTGTTACTGTCATTTTTAGTACTTTCTCTTTGGTACATCTCCTTCAAATAACTATACTTCTGAAAAGAAATCATTGTAGGTAGATATTGCAAGAACCTGTTGTAAATAGAGTTGTTCTTTACACCAAATGAATTTCTGCCTTCTTCAAAGTGAAGATCTAAGTGCTATAAATGACAACCAAATATGTTGTCCACTGCTAGAGGTGGTAAAAATATCATTTAGAACGGCCTTATTTTATGAATTATTTTTCTGCCAAGGGTAACAGTATCTAACTTCACCCAAAGCAGAAGCTTTCTAATAATGTACAGTTCATTCTATGAAAAAATTTGACATTAACCATAGTTAGCCTTAATCTGTTCAAAAATTAATAATAAAAACATGGTAAGGCTTTTTTTAAAATAAGTTTGTGTATATCCTGACCTGGGCTTCGAGGGCAGAATTGTCAATGTGCTTTAAGTACTTAATAACAAACTGAAAATTCATAGTCTGTAATAGGAATGGTTTAGCCAAAGAAAACATTCATTTTTCCCAGGCTCCAGAGTAAATGATTCAGAAAGCAACTGATGGCCCCGAATCTCTGAATTATGAAAGGAAATTGAATTCTTGGGGCTGGAAGACTTGTATTCAGTTCAGAGTCTAATCCTCTCAATTTACAGAATAGGAAACCGAAAACATAAAAACCTGTAACTTGGCCTAAAAGCACACAGCCACATCAGGCTGGCTTGAGACAGAGCCCAAAGCTCACAGGATCGCTCAGTCTCAAACATCCACCCTATTCTCAGCTTCATTGTGAACAGTAAACTTTGCTGCTTTCAAATTCTCCTAATCAGCATTAAATTACCTTCCAGGGATGTGGGTGGGAAAGTAGCAAGGAAAACACATCCCTCATAAGGTGTGCACCTGTGCCTTGGTTTCAGAGATTTAGGAAATGATTTTACATGCATTCTACAAGAGAAGACCTGTCAAAGCTAAGTCTATTAAACTATCATTCCTGTTTGCTTTTGGCTCCATGAAGTAGGGTTGGTTATTGACTGAAAGAATTCAGATGACTTTGAAGCGAGGTAGCTCCTGTGACAACTTTCAAAGTCCAACATCATTTCTTCTCCCTTTAATTCTTCTTCTTTTTCTTATACATTTTTAAAATTTCAGACTAATATGAGAACAAAAATGTTTAGGTTACTTTTCATTTCTAAGGTAAAGTTTAAGTTGTAGCTGAGCCCTTCACCCAGAGATCTTGTTGAACACCCTCACATTATGCACATTAGGCGAGACTCCGCCAATCACCCACTCCCTCCTCTTACCTCCCCCTTAGTAGGCTATACTTGTGTTTTTTTCTTTCTTCTGGGTGTGTAGTTGTTTATATATTGGTTTCATATTACTATTGAATAATTTTCTATTCCTTACTATTTTTCCCATTCTTGAGATACCGTATATACTCGAGTATAAGCCGAGTTTTTTCGGCACAAATTTTGTGCCGAGTTCGGGTTTTTTTGGTGCCGAAAAAACTCGGCTTATACTCGAGTATGTACGGTATTTTACTAAGAAGAACATGTTTCATCTCCATCCAGGGAAACACAAAAGATGTAAAGTCTTAATTCTTCTTTTTCAAGATTGTCTCAGAGGCTGTCTCATGCCAGAAAGAAGTATCTTTAATGTTTGTTAATACTCAAGCTCCCTTTTCAAGACAAATCAAGATGACCTTTGGGCCACTATCAAATCTATTAGTAAATCTCTCCTTTATAGTGTTAAATCTACATATTTTAGTCTTATTATAAAAAGGTAGTATGTCAGAAGCATGGCCATGACCATACAATATCTTTTAAGATACATACTTTGTAAATCTGCATGTCATAAATATCCAAAGATGTTCCCTCTGACACTTAATCCCACTGATGAAGTCTGCCCTACATAGCACAGAACGTTGAAAAGACTATTTCATTATGAGATTGGTATTTATCTCCACATGCAATTATTACAAAAGGGTTTGAAAACTAGATAGCAATTATGCTACTTGGATTCATAGACAATAGACATTCATAGAATATTTCCTATCGGTGCTATGATGTTTACATGCATCATGACCCTGGACAAAACACATTCACACAACACTAATTCCATTCAGATGTTTCTCATGAAACCTGTGCTGTGATTAAGTGTTAGGAAAACACTACATGTCTTCTATACTTTTTCTTAGAGATTTACCATGCATATTCTTTTAATGGCTTTGAGAAATCCTATAGTAAATAAACTTCTTAACTTTGCTTAACCCAGCATTTATCAACCTCAATTGACTATGCAATGAATAAGAACTAGTGGAATGAGAGTTCTCCAAAACACATCTTGAAAAATGGTAACACATTGTAGCAAACACCATTCCCAGTCTCCCTCCTATCTATATGTGGTGTCCTGTTTTATGTAGGACTGGTTCTTATTTTTTTTTAACCTTCAAACTATACCAAGACAAGCTCTTCCAAGTTCAGCTTGCTGCCTTATTCTCAGGGATATATGCAGAACTTGAAACACAGTGGCCTCTTAAAAAATAATTCTGAATGAATAAATGAAATAATTCTATTATTAGAATATTAAGATGCAACCCAGAGTAGGAACAGGAGAATGAAAAACAAAGCAGTAGGTGAAAGTTTTTGTTAAGACTATTGGCTTCATCTCCTTATTGAATCAATATTATAAGAAAGGGATTAAATTACATGAAAATAGAATTAAGGTGAATAATTCTCAGATGCATTTTGTAATCTGAAATTCAGAATTCAGGTTTAGAAAAGCCCATTGTTTCATTAAAAAAAAATACTTGGGGAAATTTAAATGTGGTATGTTGTAAGAACAAAAATAGTGTAATAGAAAGATAGAAAACACTACCAGTAAAATACAGCCTGAAACAGCACAAAATACGTATATTTATGGCTCAGGCTATTAAAATCTGGATGAAAATATTAAATGTTAAAAGTGGTATGATTATTATATTTTTTTATTTTCTTTTTTTCAAGCTTCCTCTTTAATGAAAAAACCCTTTCTCCCAAATCCCTAACAGATGGTAACCCAAATTCTGCTTGGATACTTCCAGTAACAAAAATCTCTACCTGGCAAGGCTGGTATTGGACTTCTATATGATGACAATTGTAATAAATATGCTTCCTTGCTATTTTCACCCATTGGTATAATACTAAAGCTGATTCTGTCTTTAAAATATGTAACTGATCTGTGGCTTGAGAAATTTCTCATAAATTAAAGCTCAAAGACAAAAGAGAGTACTAAAAAAAAAGGAGAGTTTTATTTGGACATGTTCTATGTCCCCCTCCCCCCCCCAATTATGACTATGTCTATTTTAATTGGTTTAGTCCTTTAATTTATTTGTTTTATTTTTTTTAATTTCAGAATTTTATGGGTATACAAACATTTTGTTTACATATATTTTCCTTCAATTTATTTTTTATAGATGGCATTACTGACCATCACTGGTGCTTTATAACCATTTCTAGATTAAAAACATCAGTTCAGAATCATCTGTAGAGATGTTTATTTTTTCCTGGAGGCAACCATATGTACTGACCATTCACTCTTTAGTTGGGATCACTCTTCAGTTAAAAGGAAGCCATTAAGTTGTGTTCATTTCTTTTCCTTCAAGAAGTCTCTGAAGTGCCCTAGATAACCTACCATGTCACTAACTATAACTGGACACTTCTCTGAGAAATGACTCACCTTTCACGCACGGCACAGGGGTAAACATTAGATAGTCCTAGAGCACACTGGTTGGAGAGGGGGACATCCAAAAGATTAAGTATGAGTGTTACTTCATTTCCAATCTACAGAAACTGAAAATAATGCTCATCATTTTTTACTATTTACAGGAACACCACACTATGTATAAAACTAATTACCTCAAAGATCATCCAACTTTCACAGCAAGAAATGTACATAAATGTATTGTACACAACACATTCACTGGTCTCTACCTCCTACCCCTCCTGTATTTAGGCTGCTATTACGTCTCATCTGGATTATTACAACTGGTCTCACTTCATCCAGTCTTGTTACATCTGGTGCATTCTCCACACTTTTACTAGAAACAGCTTCCCAAAATCCAATTCTGGTCAATCCATTACCCTGTTCATAATTCCTTCAGTAGTGCTCTAGAGTCTTCAAATTGGAGTTCAAACTTCCATGTGTGCCTTATAAATCTTCCCAAACTCTGGTTATGCTTCTGAACATTGACCTTTTTCATTTCCTTTATCTGCCAGATTCCATATCATCTAGATCTTTGCACAAGATGTTTCTTCTGTCTGTATCACTCTCTCTTCCTCTTTTCATTCTGGCAACTCCTATTAACTCTTAAGGTCCTAAAATATATGCCACTTCCTATAGGAAGCCCAATCTAATGATTAATTCTTTACCTTCAGTGGCATCCTCTACCTCTGCATCCAAATCTGGGTTAGATATCTTTTAATACACTGTGACAACACTGCATGCTTCTCCTGGAACCATGGTTATCATGCTGTATCATAATTTCTTGCTTTCTATCTTCCCCTACAGGCTATAAACTGTATTAAGGGGTGGACTCTGTATGCCATATTCACCCTGTATTTCCAGTGCCTGGAAATAGCACTGAACGAGGAATTGATGACACTGGCTGGGAACTCATCTATTTGGAAAGCACCTGCCTGGGAATAAAGAAACGGATAGGAGAAGGGTATAGACAAGAGTTGGAGAGAGGCTGATTCCCAATGATACTGTGTCAGTCTTGTCTGAAACCAAAATAATCACTGGTAATTTTAATTACTGAGATAACACATTACCTCTTTGCCTAGGCCTGTTTGTGTTTTGTTTTTTGTCATTGGCTATCTAAGTGAAAAGTAACTAATGTATGAAACACTTACTTAAGAATAGGGTAATAACAGACAGATCTAAGCTTAACGTGGAAAAACAAATGGAATTAGCAGAGAAAAAGAGAAATGGAAAAGTCTTCCTCTTTAGTTACACAAATATTTCTTAAACACCCATCCTGTACCAGGTCCCCTGATTGGAAATGCATATAATAATAATAATAATAACAAGGCATTATTCCTGTCCTCAGAGATCTGAGTTTGGTCTGTACATTTGATCCCACAATTGAACACTCTCCAGAACTAGACATATTATCCATTGACCTTCAAGTTATGCACACTGGAAGGCACTTTGTCAACAATCATGGATTACATTTTAATTTCCTACACATACCACTGAACAAGATTCTGATCCCATCTATGATAAATCCCAGCCTTGTTCAACACACAACACTGCAATATCTTAGCCAGAGCCCACAACAGGTTCCTCTGGAAGGGTGGCACATTGATTTGAAGTGCATCAGTTTGTGGTGTGTGAAGTCAGCCATGTAATGCAAAAATCTATACATCAACTCAGTGACTTTCTTTATACCACCCTGAAGAAGACAGATTTTCTTTTTCTCCCCTTTCAGTTCTATCCTGTAAGGCTCCTCCTCAGTGGCTGGAAATAATAAATATTCATTTCAGAGAGGCTGTGGCTCATCACTAATGTCTTCCAAATGCCAGAAAGGTCACTCTGACAAACTACCTCACACAAAGAATTCTGGATATTCTTGAAGACAGGCAGCTTACACAGTTCACACGCCACTAGCCTTTCAGTGTGCTTTGCATTTCAGATAGAGAAGGAATTTCTACTAAATCTGGAAATAAGAAAGCAAAAATGAAACCTTCAATTCAGCAACAAGATTCAGCCTCTAAGCAAGATTCAAGTACCTCATGCCACAGCTTGCCTCCATGCCATCCAAAAGCCGAGGAACTGATCGTTCTTTCAGGGTCTGCCTGACTTAGTGACCCCAGAGATTCTAGAAATATTCCCCTCCCTATTTTTCTGATAAAACTACTCATCCTTTGTCCCTTGCCCTTCTGTTTGATGACAAGATAATCAGAAAAATTACTCGAGGTAGTGTTTCTAGTTCATTAAATAGCCATAAATAAATAAATAAATAAATGTAATCATTCTTCTAAATAAATTACCATAGAAATCTCCAATATTTTTTCCTAAGTGATAAAATGATATAAATTGGACTGGAACAGGTAATGAATGAGACTTAGAAGGAAAGGAGCCATTGTATACCCCATTCCTCATGCTCTTTTTAATTAGTTCAAGTGAAAAATGCCATGCATGTTTAATTGTAAATATCTTACTAGTTAAATTGCAAAGTACTAAAATTGAATATTGGAAAGGGAAAAATTTAAATACATTTTTGGCAGAGGAAGTCAAATAGATGTCTTGAAAAGGATTTTAAGCATAAGGAAGTGCTCCCTCTCCTTGAAGGTAACTATGGTAGAAGCTGCATACCAAGAGTTGAAGGACATGCCTGGGTTTAGGACTCAGGCCTGGTTCTGCTCCTATTTGAACTGCATGAATTTGGTCTAGTCCTCTATCCTCTCTGTCAGTTTTCTGATCTGTAAAATAGTAACATCAATGCCCAATTCACAAGGTAGCTACAACAATTAGACAAAATAACACCAAAAAAAAAAAAAAGTTTTTTTTTTAAAAGCATTTACTCTAGGGCCTGATAAACAGTAAGCCAAGAGAATCCTTCCACTTCTATGCTCCTAAAATCTCCTCTTTTCATACTTTTAGTATCCAAGAGTTGAAAGAAGACTTTGGCTATTGCTAAGACTGTAAAAGTATTGATTTTTCCAGTGGCATTCTTTAAAAATTCCTTAAGAACTAGAGAACAGAGTCTGCCCACCTCTATTAACTTGCATGTGAACATTTTCATATATCTTCATAAATATTGGACCAGTTGGAGAAGATGAATGGATTAATCTATGTTCCTCCTCTTTGGCTTTGTCTATTAACAGAACTACCTCTTTGAGGGTCAAATGGTTTAGGTAAAATTTACAGGGCTCTAGAGACAGTGGAAAACAAAAAACCTGGTTTGACACAAGTAGATAGAATTTTTGCTTTTAGCTTTGTTTTTTCACTTTCTTCTAAGGATCTTAAGATTCCAAGTGCTTAAGAGACCCTACCAAGTCACATACTGATGTGAACATTAGGTTAAGTCCTATGAGTAGATTTCAGGCCCACTGAACCTTGTTCCTCAGGCCATACGGAGGAAGGCGGTACTATTTTTCTCCTTGTGGCCTTCATTCATCTCTACCTATGGCTCATTATCTCATTTTAACAATGCAGTTTTGTTGAAAAATGATTATATAAATATGTTTTTATGGCTGAAAAGATACTTATGAAACCTTTAGGGTGGGGAAAAAAGTTACTGCCTCTTAGTATTTTATGATTATTGGCTTTTGATTATAGAATGTCTTAAAGAAACCTCCCACTGGTAAAAATGAATGATTTTTACACCCTACAGTTATCTTTTTATTATCCCCAGTGCTAAAATTAATTTCTTATATAATTAGAAATATTTCTAAATTCTTATATAATCCATTCAATATTCATAGCACCAAAAATCCTCCTTGCAAGCCTAAAGCAAAACATGTTTATCTGTTTCTTTGTAGCTAATTTTATGTGGTTCCTCTTCAGAGAAAAATATTTACAAAAGGTATAGATTGATGTCATGGCTGTATACTGAAAGCATTATTCCTAGCTAGGAAAAAGTTCGGAGCAAGCTCATGAATCAAAAATCTGTTCATTTGTGTTGCAAAGATCATTATTTTTTACATTATGTTAAGTGCCTATACTTTGATTTTGTGTTAAAGAGTAAACATATCATTAGAAACCAGAGATGCCTTTGAAGGAAATGCAAGATATACTGATGCCTTTGAAGGAAATGCAAGATATACTGAAATTCAAGCTGTCCACTATTTGATTCTAGAAATCGTCAACTGTAATGAAACAGCCACCATTCTTCAAATAGATGATTAGTGCTAAGGATGAATGACTGCTGAGTAACAAAGCTATCAGTAATAGACTTTCCAATCACAGTTTCTTCCCTACAGAGAAGATAGATCAGCCTGATTTGGGTTTAAACTATTTATTATATAATAATATGAGCACAGTAGAAGACAGAATGATCTTCAAAATTATGTGTAAAGCATTTTTAGTAGCCCATGAAAAAGACATATAATATAAATGAGGCAGTTAATAACAGATAACATTTATTAAGCATGTATTCTGTGCCAGGCAATTTACATAAATTATATCACTTAACCTAATCTTCACTAACAATGTTATGAGGTTGTAATCATCACATTCCTGTCTTACAGACTAGGAAAACAAAGACAAACACAGTAAACAAATATGTCAAAGATGCACAAGTAGGTAAATGAGGGAATGTACACCCAAACCCAGGCATTTAGACTGAGGAGTAGAAGTCATCACCAGCATAGCATCAAAGTGAAATTGTTATCACAGGCTACACTGAGAAAGCTGTCTCAGGTCAGAAGGTTGGGCAACATTTTAGTCCACTGTATAGGTCTTTTTCTCTACACCAAATTAAACAAACTGCACAGAAGGATTATGTACTCAAGGAGCTGTCTATTGGGAAGCAAAGAAAATTCTACCTCCAAATGTTGAGCCTTAGGCTTATTAAAATCTTAATAAGATTATTAAGGCTACTTTAATTAAGCCTAATATTCTCAGGCTTATTAGAATCACCACTTAATGACTGTAAGAAAACAAGCTCCTTCTTTTTATGAGATTGTATTGTTTTCACACATTTAAATGCAAAGTTAAATAAAATGTTTACCTACAGCATACCAATGGGTTTCAAATCATGGATTATGGAAAGAGGGATAGGAAAAATGTTTTGCATAATAGGTCAGAAAATCCAATGTTTGTGTGGTATTAATGGAAGGTGACATTGATAGAAATTCCAAACCTTTATATAGTGTTTGTCATATAAAAAGTTCAAAATAAAGGTTGATAAAAAACTAATAGAATCTAAAACACAGACTTGAGTTTTGATGAACTTTTTCCTAATATCATCTCAAACTGTATCCCTAGAACAAGATACCCTTTCCTACATGTTTATTGTTCTTATTTCTAAAAGGTCTTTTCTTCTGGATCTTTCTCCAAATGGCAGTCAGGCTACTACCTATTCAGAAACTTTCTTCCTCAGTCTACAATTCCATTGCTATTCTGAGAGGGTTCCTAATGTTATCACCAGCCCTTAGCCCTGCTGGGATTGGTAAATCTTCCAGCATAAAAGATAAGTGCTTTTGGATAGTAGGTAAAGCTAACATTATAAAATGAACTAATACTTCTCAAATTTACCCATGGCATTAAAACAGATTTTTAAAAAGATACAATTGACTTGGTGCCTGTATCTCAGAGGCTAGGCAGGGGCTGGCATTTTTGAAACTGGTCCAGGCCTGCCAAACTACGATGAAAATGACAGCAAAAAAAATAACTGGGCATTGTGGTGGGCACCTGTAGTCCCAGCTACTTGGGAGGCTGAGACAAGAGAATCACTTAAGCCCTAGAGTTTGAGGTTGCTGTGAGCTGTGATGCCATGGCACTCTACCCAGGGCGACATAATGAGGCTCTGTCTAATAAATAAATAAATAAATAAATAAGAG
This sequence comes from Loris lydekkerianus, assembly GCA_963574355.1. Lineage (NCBI taxonomy): Eukaryota > Metazoa > Chordata > Mammalia > Primates > Lorisidae > Loris > Loris lydekkerianus. The sequence continues at coordinate 11,941 of CAUYPK010095234.1, read as the reverse complement.
TTATACTTACTGATCTTGTAATTTATAAAAAGGCAGGAAAATAGCAATAATTAAAGATAATCACATGATTAAAGATTAATAACCAATATTAATATTGATTATTTATATGATAGTATTAATAATTGGATTTTTATTAAATAATTAAAGATAATAATTTAAGATAGTAAGAGAAGCATGACATGAGAGTGCCAGCAAATTACTCACTAGTAGAAAATTGTTGTTACTTGTATAAGAAAAATAAAAACCTATTAGAATAAAGTTTCCTATGAGAGTTAAATCAATGATCTTGAATGACTTACCATTAGTTAGTATCCTTTAAAAATTAAAAATGCACATGTTTATCTCATGAAATCCGTGTGAATTAAATATTAAAATAAATAGAAGAAATTATTTTCATCATCTTATAAAAGCAGTGCTAGTCTTCTGAAGCTGCTGAAGCATCATTCTCAATCTTCTAAGGGCCCATCAATACTGTAAGGATTGTTTTCTTCATTTTGGAAGATCTGTGCCTGAGGACATAAATGTGTGCTAAGAAGCACCCCTTTCAGAACCTTCAAAACTAAGAAGGATGCCTGGTCTTCCAGGAATTCTCAATTATAAAGGTAAGAGGGGTATGTCTAGAAGATTCTCAGCTTAAGAATTCTATTCCATATTGTGATAGTCTTAGAGCAAGTTAAGCAAACAACATTCTGATTGCAGACATGTTGCCTTTTGTCTGTACAACAACAACTGTTTTAACATTGATATTGTTCAGCCTCATGAACAGAACCAGAATGAACATCAAAAGGTAGTGATGTTTGATCACGTGAAGAGTCTTATATGAAGTGGTCAACACAGAGAGCAGTGTGCTCCAGACGGTGAAGCTCCACAAAGCAGATATGCATAAAGATTAACTAGGTTAATGTTCCCTGTACAGAGAGAAGTATAGTAGGTCTGTGAATTCTATGTGATCACAATCCATTATTTTCAGTCTTTCTTTTTAAGTGAGAACTACGTCTGCACTACAAGACCCCAGATGTAAAAAATTTATACCTTCACTACAAAATCTAAGAAAATACAAGTGCTTGGAATTTCAGTTTTTCTTAAAATGAATTATTCTTTATTTTCATACCATGTAGTCAGATTCAGACGAAATACCTTCCATTATACCTAGAATCTGGGGGAGGGCTTTAATTTATTAATTTACAAAAATTAGCCTCAAGATGTGATCACTGGATGCTATATCCAATGAAGTTGATTTTGCCTTCTAAATATCTAAAGAATGTAGTCTCATTTCCCCATTTAGTCCCTAGTCCCTAAGTGATCATTTACTCCTTGAATTATTGCAGGCATTCTTGAAAGTCTTCAGCTCCTGTCATACTCCTATTTCCCAGAACCCAAGCCTACTCCACATGAAATCTGAACTTCAGTTCTTTTATTTTTCCTTTGGAATCTGTTTGTTGCAATTTAAATACTAACGAATACTTAAGTGTCATAAACTTGAATAATAAGTATATAATGTAAAAAGGAAATGTTCTTTCTTTACCAATTTTATACTCACAGTCCAAAAGGTGACCACACTGAAACACAGCTTAATGTGTCTCTAATGAGATCCTACTACACCGTGTTCCTCTTCAACAGAAGCTTTCATTTTATGATGTATCTCAGATATGTTTCAAATGAGGACATGTAAATTTACTTCATATTTTATTTCTACCTATATATTTTATAGGCTTACAAAAATGTATACATTCATTCCTCCATCAATAGACTATATACATTCATTCCTCTATCAATAGACTTTTACATTGTTTTCAATGTTTTTATCCTGTTACACATGATACCAGAACAAATAACATTGCAAACATACACTTTTGCACTAACATTAGTATTTGTGAATGATAGATATCTAAGAGTAAGAGAGCTGTGTCAAACAACACATGCATTTTTAATTTTGATAAATACTATTAAATAGCAAGTAATAATGTTTTGAATTGTTACAATACGTATATTTTAAGCTCTTCCAAAAATAAATTAGTACCTCTTTATTATTTTAATTTATAATTCCTTTAATTATTAAGGCTGAGGAACACTTCACAAAGCCTCTTCTCATCTTTCTACATTTTTCCTTACTGATAAAAATGAGATGCTTATGTATTAGAGATAATTCCATTTTTTTCTAAGTGATTTTTTTTCCTCTCAATTCTGGAAAAGAAATAGATGAGAAAAATCTTCTAATTTATTAATTCCCAGTTTCACTAAATAGCCATTTATCATTTTAAATATTTAATCCTTTTCCCATTGATTTGAAATGTCACTTTTTCATATGCTAGGTTTCACTGGGCTACTGAATTCACAAATTTACTATTTAAGATGAAAAATCTCTCTTTAAAAAAACCCCATTGAGATTTGTTGTTGTTGTTGTTGGGGATTCACTGAGGGTACAATAAACCAGGTTACGCTGATTGCATTTGTGTAAGGCCCCACCCCCCTCCCTCCTTCCCTCTCTCTGCTCTTCCTTTCCTCACCTGTCCCTCCTTCTTTCTCTCGCCTTTCTCTCTCTGCTCTCCCCTTCCCACACCCCCACCATGACCTTAATTGTCATTAATATCTTATGTCTCTATGATATCATAATATCATATGATATTATGTCCTCATATCAAAATTGAGTACATAGGATTCATGCTTCTCCATTCTTGTGATGCTTTACTAAGAATAATGTCTTCCACTTCCATACAAGTTAATACAAAGTCTGTAAAGTCTCCATTTTTTTTAATGGCTGAATAGTATTCCATGGTATACATATACCACAGCTTGTTAATCCATTCCTGGGTTGGTGGGCATTTAAGCTGTTTCCACATTTTGGCGATTGTAAATTGAGCTGCAATAAATAATCTAGTGCAAGTGTCCTTATGATAAAATGACTTTTTTCCTTCTGGGTAGATGCCCAGTAATTGCAGGGAATTGCAGGATCAAATGGGAAGTCTAGCTTGAGTGCTTTGGGGTTTCTCCATACTTCCTTCCAAATAGGTTGTACTAGTTTGCAGTCCCACCAGCATTGTAAAAGTGTTCCCTTCTCTCCACATCCACGCCAGCATCTGCCGTTTTGAGATTTTGTGATGTAAGCCATTCTCGCTGGGGTTAGATGGTATCTCAGGATGGTTTTGATTTGCATTTCTCTAATAGATACATATTTTCAGATCAGTTTGGGAAAACAAGTCTTTATAACACTGGTTCTAATGAAGCAAGAAAATGTGTGTGTATAAAATTATTCAGATTCAGTTTTGTTCTTTCTTCCATAAATAACTATGCATGCTTCAAGGTATATTTCCATTACCTTTTATTGGATTGTTTTTGATACAGAGGAAAACTATCAACTTAATATATAAGTATATTATATGTATATTAGAATTTTCTAAAATGATGCCAAACTTTGCACTGTATAACACACTAGATACTTCTCCAGGAGAAAATAATGTTTACAGTGGAAGTATAAGTATACATAAGTATGTATTAAATATTATTTTAAGTATATATAAATATATATTAAGAATATGTATCTGAACACCTCAATGAACTATCTTTTTAGCATCTAGGGGATTTTTTTTTGCCTTAATCTAAAAATATAGATAATTATCTAATATATTTGTTAATGTGGAAGCATTCTTGGTTTATAAAGCCCTACTTGATATGAGGTAGTGCATACTGGACACAGTAAATACATATATTTTTATTTGTCAATTAAAAAATCCTACTTGTTATGTATATCCTATGAACACACTGCTCAATATACATCTCCCATTACAATAAAAAATATAGAAAAATATCTTAAACTCATGCATTTTAGGTGATGTGGTAGGGCCAAAGTTGAATAAAACATTGCCTCTTTCTTTAAGTAGATTATTAGATTATCAAGATTGTCAGAGTCAGAAAAAGATAACAAAAACATCGAATAAGATAGTAGGTTTCAGCATGCTATTCTAAGACTGTCTACATTTGATGACAAAAAAAAGGATTTGGGAATGCTACTGGATTCTGTAATTGATAAGACAATGTTGTGAGAAATGATTTAATTCTTCCTCGATTGCCTTAGTTCCAACATAGAATATAAGTCATGGATATTTTACCACATATTATCTAAGTGAGTTGACTCACAAATTTACATTAACAATTCAAAAGGTAGTGTGGATGTATTTACTGATAGGTTTGTAAAATGTTTGAAAACTGATAACATTTCCAGAATCTTCCAAGGTATAAAGAGTAAATCAACTTTACTATGAAGAGAAGCATTAATTGTGAAGAGTCTTCTAAAATGATGCCAAACTTTGCACTATATAACACACTAGATATTTCTCCAGGTGACAAATAATGTTCACAGTGGAATATTATGTATTGTCAAACTTGAAATGTCGCTTGATAGCTTGTGGGGTTTAAAGAAAATTCTGATCAGTAAGGGAATATCACGTCAACACTGGTCATAAGGCCTTGCTAAAGAGATTATAATCCATTACTTAGAAATCCTATAGATAAGTAGTAAAAACTTTTTTTAAAGTGCCATTTTTAGCATTATAACCCTATCTTTTCCAGCAGTTTGACATTTGAAATTCTAATTAGTTTCCAAATATTTGTTGTTTTAACAGATTGCTATTGTTGTTTTAGTTAACACAAATAAATCACATGATGCTTAGTCACAAATTAATTTCTAGCTATTCTCAAAGTTGCACTCTTCATTTCTTAAAAACTTTAAAAGTTAGTTCACAAGTATTTTTTTATGATTAAATGTTAGAATATTTGAACACTCATAATAGGAAAGCTTTTCTTAAATATACCCTATCTTGTATATTCATGAGAATTATGTAAAATTTATGATATTTATTTGAATCATGAAAGTTTGTTTAAAAACAAATATAAAATAATTGTTATTCCATAACAAAATACTTTAGAAGAAAAAAAACACTGATTTATATAGTAAAATAATTTAAAAACAAATGGTGTAATGTCATTAGACCTTTTGAAAAAGAAGTTTCACATTCTGTTTCACTCATTTTAAAGAATGCTTTTAATGCCTTTTTTTTTTCTACAGAAAAATTTGAACACCATTGACCTAGGTCACCCTGAATTTTCACTATACCAAGTTACCCTTGAGAAATTAAACATCAACAACTCAAAATAGTAGTTTCTGTACTCCAGAGGCTGAATGGCATTCAAGCCTCAATGATTAAAATTACGGCCATAAATGGAAGATTTCTCTGCTAGTATTTATGGGTTTTCAAGCATGCTATTAGCTGAACCAGAAATAAAGTCAGGGGCAACTCCAAAAGGAAATATGCTACTCTAAAATAGAGGCTGTGTGAGATGTCCTCATGAGTTGGCTGTACCACAAGGAAAGGATTTCATAGCTCCATATCTTTATGTCTTCTATGTGAATAATGAATTGGAAAAATTATAATAAATTGAAGCAGAGAAAAGCTGGTATATCTCCTTTGATCTACTGCTGCAAACTTTTATATTAAACTTTGTGTGACTAAAGAAGATTTCACATTTCCATGCATACCTGGACTCAGGGGAGGTAAGGAACGTTGCTCAACTCACATGGGAAAGTAGAGGTGTTAAGGGCATTTACAAGCAAAGGTGACAAGAACCTGCCAGACTCCCACTTTCTGAGATTGACAGGCCATGGGGAACAGGCCATGGGGAACAACTCACTGCCTGTAGAGAGGCGATGCACGTACAGCAGAAAGAGTCAGCAAGACCGGGAGTGAGCCCTGATTCTACTCCTTACCAGCTGTGTGATTTGACTTTGGAAGGCTTAGGCAACCTTTCTGATTTTTTTATTCCCCCCTATGAAATAGTGACTATAATACCTCTTTAGATGATTGAAAGGATTAAATAAATCAATGATTCAAAATTCCTAAATGAGTATAAGATACATAGTAGCTCCTCATTCCTTATTAAGTTTTCTATTTCTGTTGTCTCCACATGTGTATGTACCTTGAAATATCATGTTGTACATGATACATACATAAAATGTTCTCTGTCAATTAAAAAAGAGAACAAAAAGGAAAAGAAATCTGTAATAACTACAGAAACACTAGACGTCAGAAAAAAATAATCAGCCATAACCAACGAACTAGAAATAACCACTGTTAACCTTCCGAGAACAAATATAAGCATATATTTAGCACATTATTTTACTTTGTAAAAATACTAAAATAGATCTTGGATGTCTTCACCCTCATCATTTTAATATCTACAGAGTAGTCTCCTCAAATTTAGATATAACTGATACTATTTGATTGGACAGTGCGGCTATTTTCTTCACTTTTTTCTACTAACATTGATAACTCTGCAAGGAGCATTTTTTGTTTGTTTGTTTTTTAAGACAGAGTCTAACTTAGTCACCCTTAGTAGAGTGCTATGGTGTCATAGCTCACAGCAACCTCAAACTCTTGGGCTCAATTGATTCTCTTGCCTCACTCAGCCTACCACAACACCTGGCAATTTTTTTGAGACGAGGTCTTGCTCTGGCTCAGGCTAGTCTTGAACCCGTGAGCTCAGGTAATCCACCATCCTCAGCCTCCCAAGTGTTAGGATTACAGGTGTGAGCCACCACACCTGGCCGTGCAAGGTGCATTCTTAAATATTACATCTTTTTGTATTGGGCCAAATATTTCCTTAGGAAATAGTTTAACCATAAATATATATACATATACATTATTAAACAACTATATATTCTTATTTATAAATAATTTGATAAAATTATTGCACAATAAGGCTATATTTCCCATTAGATACGTGCCCCTCAGCTGCATTTTGATCTTTTTCCATTCAGAAAGCTCAAAACTCAATAATACCCAACATTTTAGGAGAGGAATGCCTAACCCTCACTTTAGAAGTTTTATATGTTACATACAAAATGTTTAAAAACTGAATTCAAAGTTATCAAACTTTCCAAGATGAGGTTTAACTCAGTGAGTCCAGTCAGAAGCCTCCAACCTGCCAGCCAAACTCAGATTATTTGAAAACTGTTACACTTATCCATGGTGTTGGATATCGCAACAAGGATCCACAGACCTTTTTTTCCCCCCTTATCAGCTTTCATTAGTGTTTGTGTTCTTTAACATGTGACCCAAGGAAACTCTTAGTCTTCCAATGTGGGGCAAAAAAGAAAAAAGGTTGGACACCCCTGCATGGAGAAGGAACACATAGCTTAAAGTTCACAATTGATGTCAACATGATTGCATCTCATCTTTAGGAACACAAGGCAGCATAGGCCCTTACAAAAGTTACCCTAAAATCTTGCTAACTTCTCCCAAACCCTGGCTGAAATACAGAGCCCAGATGTGGTGATGGTCATTGCCACTGTTCAAGAAGAAAGCACCACTGAGTCCCATACCACTGGGACTGCTGAAGTCTTCTATGTAATAGGCAAAATCTAATCTGAACTCAGCAGGGCATCATCCCGAGATCCCATGGAGACCCAAGCACAAATGCAGTCTTTTTACTTCATTTTTAAGCAATAATTAGAATTTCCCCGGTAGTCTGGAATGGACTCAACCAACCTGGGATGCTGCTGAGTACCTGGAAAGCCTGAAATATTTGATAGCATAATCAAGCATAATCAAGACATAATCAATAATACCAACTTCATTCTCTTCACTAAATCCATTTGTAATCTGACAGCTTAAAGCCCTTTAGACACATTACCCAAGCTAGAGTTCTACTACAGCCTTCCAAATGACTTGGTAGAGGGGACAGAGAGCTCACCAAAGGTACTGAGCCACTTTCATTTCACATACAACTAGAACGTTGGCCTGCCCTCAAACCTAACTTGACTCAGGAAGCCTCTGGTGATTCTTTGTTCCTGAAGTACAGCTATCGCTTTCCTACACCACACTGAGTCAAAATTTCCTCTACTTGAGTTTTTTGGTACAAAATTATTTAAAGTTTTAATGGCTGCTTTCAGTATGAAATATAGAAACATTTGAAATAATTAACATTAAGAAATAAAAAAAGTAAACATAGCTTCGCCCACAAAGTTTTGCTGAAAAGCTACCACAGAGTGTAATGATAAAAATAATCCTTTATTGCATAGAATGTAGAAGGCTTTGCATAAATCTTTGAGTCATGTTTGGACCAGAATGATACAAACACAGAAAAAGAAAGGTGCTAGAAATGGATGCCTGAAAGTACATCAGAACTGGCTCTTGCACATTTGATATTCAAGTATCAATGAGTATAGAAGTGTCCTATCCCTGTTTTAAGTTAATCTTCCTAGACATCTTTCAAGAATCACTGCTCTTCCTTTAATAAGAAATTAAGATAGATTCAAATTATTGTATTTTATTTCTTCCAGCCATACTTAAAAGGGCACCAATACCACTGGATTTAAATATTAACTACTGGCCCAAAATATCATATTTTTGTTTCCTTATTGGCTCTGATAACCTGAAACTGCGATGACCTTACATTTTGGTTAGAATATATAAAATTCCACTAATCATATAAAGAACAGTAATCTACTAACTTCTTCTTATAGGCACACTTTTTAAAATCCTGTGCATTCATCCTTTTCTCTAACATTAGCTTTTCAATCACTGTATTTCAAAAATAATTCAAAATAAGGAAATAGTGTCAGTTCTCTAGCTTGGGAGGGAAAGCAGGCACCACTTCCGAAGGCTGAAACTATTACCAGTAGTAGAAGAGAACCCTCATGCACATCATTCTCTTTACTGGGGTTCATTTATTTATCTGTGTAATAAGGGGAATAAACTGAACTATTAATTCTATAGGCTTTTGTCAGCTGTGAAAATTTATGGCCTTCCTCCCAAACATTCAAAAATTCAAGATGTCAGTTGAATTTAGCAAAATGTATGGAATCTAACTATTTCTAAATAAGTAATTACCAGTCCCACTCTAGATATTACCAATTTCATGTCTATTAATGACCATGAAGAATTTTTAAAGCAATCAATAACTAAAAATTAAAATACAACAAAAACAGTTCTTATTCTAATATGAGAACCATCCAAGGAAATATTTGGGAGCCATTTATCGCAGTCATCCCTGGATGGATTGAATAAAAGAGAAGGATGGAAAGGCCAAGTGTTTTGTCCTCATTCTGAGGGGAGAAGGATGAGAGGGGTAAACCATTGTGAACATGAATGCTCACTAAATTCCCTGGTCTCTATTAATAATTTTCTTTTTGAGAAAATATTATATCCTGTAGCACTTCACACTATATGATGAGGAAAATTGATTTCATGGTTCAAATACCAAGCCTACCAGCTAGAACAGCAACAGGGAAATAAAAAGAAGTCATTCAAAAACAATAAAACAAGGAATGTGGTTTGAAGTCCCCAGGATATAAGGTCTATGGTTCCTGTGGGTGCAAAATTGCAGCTTTTTAAAATTTGAATATGTGATTTCTCTCTGAGTTCCTTTGCTCTGAGGATAATGCTGCTGAGTCCCTTGCAGAGGAGAACATTGAGAACATTCGAGACTGAATATTTAGATACAACTTCCTTCCTTCCTTCCTGTCTTTAAGTAAACTAATCAACTTTCCGGGGCTTTTTGTTTTTCTGTGTTTGGTTGGTTGGTTCTTTTCTTTTTTCACTGTTTCTTTTCTTGTCTCCCACATATAAAATAAAAGGACTGAGGGGATGACCCTGAAGTCAACATAGAATAATGGAAAGAAAATAGCCTTAAGGATCCAGTAAATGTGGCTCCATTTGTAAAATGGATATCAGTGGATTGCTATAGTCATAAGATGTATATAAAGTGCCCATTATTTCATGCAATCTTTAATGGGTAGCTGATGAATAGATTTTTTTGGTTTGCTTGTTTCTTGTTGCTGTTATAGTCTCTACTTTATTTTCCCTTCCCTTCTCTTAGTTTATAATCTTTTCTCAGGTCATAACTGAAATTCTAGCATGGATCTCCCTCATGCATGCAATGATTATAGATCCTTGTATATCATATTCTTTTCATTGTCAAAGTAAAAATCCATTTAACTGAAGGGAGATTAATTTTTATTGCACTATATTGTTGTGTTCTACTTTATCACTAGTCATTGTTAATCTCTTATTGTGCCTAATTAATTTTTTAATTTATTATTTTTATTTCAGATTAATATGAGGGTACAAATGATTAGGTAACATTGTTTGTGTTTCTTAAGGTAAAGTTCAAGGTGTGGTTGAGCCCTTCAATCCAGGAGGTGTGCTTACTTTGTGCACATTAGATTAGAGCTTACCAAACCCCCACTCTTCCCCTTTTTCTTTCTCCTCTCCCCTCTTCCCTCACTTGAATATAATTGTGTTTTTTCTCTCCTGTAGGCATATAATCATTTATTTATTGAGTACATGGGATACTTGCTTTTCCATTCTTGTGATACTTCACTAAGGAGAATATTCTTCAACTCCATCCAGGCAAATATAAAAGATGCAAAGTCACCAGTCTTTTCATATGGCTGAATAGCATTCCATGGCATACATATGCCACAGTTTATTAATCCATTCATGGGTTGATGGCCACTTGGGTTGATTCCACACCTTGGCTATTGTGAACTAGGTTGCAATAAAGATCCTAGTACACGTCCTTATGATAAAATGAAGGGAGATTATTGATACGTGATTCCCATTTCAGGTTTTCTGCCATTAAAAATGTTTCCAAAAGTATTTATCAAGGGTGAAATTTCCCAAAATGTTTTAAACTCAAATTATTCTTATTAATAAAATTTTGCTTGATATTCTTGATAATTTTAAATGAGACTGTATTATTTAGTTAAAGAAATGTTTCAAATAATAAACATTTAGCCCTTAGCAAAACGGCTGAAAGTCTTGAATAAATGGCCCTATAAAAATGCATACATTATGGGGTGACGCCTGTGGCTCAAAGGTGTGGGGCGCTGGTCCCATATGCCAGAGGTGGTGGTTTCAAACCCAGCCCTGGAAAAAAAACTGCAAAAAAAAAAAGCATACATTATAAACTCAATGAATAAATTATAAATCTATCTTGAAATAAAAAAAATTACGCACATCTAAAAAGAAATCTGAATTTCTTTTTAAGAAATATATGTTATGTCAAGTCTTTTTTTATTTTTTATTTTTTTATTTATTATTAAATCATAGCTGTGTACATTTATGCAATCATGGGGCACCATACACTGGTTTTATATACCATTTGACATATTTTCATCACACTAGTTAACATAGCCTTCCTGGGATTTTCTTAATTATTGTGTTAAGACATTTATATTCTATATTTAGTAAGTTTCACATGTACCCTTGTAAGATGCACCATAGGTGTAATGCCATCAATAACCCTCCCTGGAGCCACACTCCCCTCCCTCTCTCCCTTCCCTTCTTAGGTTATAACTGGGTTAAAGCCTTCATATGAAAGCTATAAATTACCGTATATACTCGAGTATAAGCCGAGTTTTTTCCGGCACAAAATTTGTGCCAAAAAACCCAAACTCGGCACAAATTTTGTGCCGAAAAAACTCAGCTTATACTTGAGTATATACGGCAGTTTCATAGTAGGGCTGAGTACATTGGATACTTTTTCTTCCATTCTTAACATACTTTGTTAAGAAGAATATGTTCCAACACCAACCATGCAAACATGAAAGAGGTAAAGTCCCCATCTTTCTTTAAGGCTGCATAATATTCCATGGTGTACATATACTACAATTTATTAATCCATTCGTGGGTTGATGGGCACTTGGGCTTCTTCCATGATTTAGCAATTATGAATTGGGCTGCAATAAACTGGTACAAATATCTTTGTTATAATGTGATTTTTGGTCTTCTGGATATATACCTAGTAGAAGAATTGTAGGATTGAATGGCAGATCTATTTTTAGATCTCTAAGTGTTCTCCAAACATCTTTCCGAAAAGAATGTATTAATTTGCATTCCCACCAGCAGTGTAGAAGTGTTCCCTTTTCTCTACATTCATGCCA
>CAUYPK010095226.1:0-38426 GCA_963574355.1 Loris lydekkerianus | reverse complement strand
TATGGTGGCAGTGGGGATGGCTACAATGGATTTGGTAATGATGGAAGCAATTTTGGAGGTGGTGGAAGTTACAATGATTTTGGCAATTACAACAATCAGTCATCAAATTTTGGACCCATGAAGGGAGGAAATTTTGGAGGCAGAAGCTCTGGCCCTTATGATGGTGGCGGCCAATACTTTGCCAAACCACGAAACCAAGGTGGCTGTGGTGGTTCCAGTAGCAGCAGTAGCTATGGCAGTGGCAGAAGGTTTTAATTATTCCCAGGAAACAAAGCTTAGCAGGAGAGGAGAGCCAGAGAAGTGCCAGGGGAGCTACAGGTTACAACAGATTTGTGAACTCAGAGCACAGTGGTGGCAGGGCCTAGCTGCTACAAAGAAGACATGTTTTAGACAATACTCATGTGTATGGACAAAAAACTCAAGGACTGTATTTGTGACTAATTGTATAACAGGATATTTTAGTTTCTGTTCTGTGGAAAATGTAAAGCATTCCAACAAAGGGTTTTAATGTAGATCTTTTTTTTTTGCACCCGTGCTGTTGATTGCTAAATGTAATAGTCTGATCATGATGCTGAATAAATGTGTCCTTTAAAAAACATTTAAGGAAATTAAAAATTGTGCCTAAACTCGAATCAAAATAAAAACCAAAACAATTTTAGAAAACTGAAACTTTTATTTTTTGGTATTCCAACTACAGAATAACAATGTGAGTCCTCAGTGCTTGCCTGATGCAAAGTCGTTGGTTCCAACTAGAGGAGATGGAAAAGCAAGTCCTAGGTCAAGTTCAAAATCAATTCTTTAACACTCCTTTGTTTTCAGAACAACCATTCCTTCTCCTCTTCTCTTCCAGATGTTGACACCTTCCCAGGAGGGCACATCCATTTCTCCAAACTGTGCCCTTGAAACTTAGTAAATGTGGAATATAGTTGTCTTAACACAATAACTAAGAAAATGCAAGGAAGGCTTTGTCAACCAGTGTGATGAAAATGTATCAAACTGTGTATAAAACCAGTGTATGGTGCCCCATGATCGCATTAATATACACAGCTATGATTTAATAATAATAACAAAAAAAAAGAATTGCCAGTTTAAACCAGGAAATACATCAAATCCCACTGACCAGCGATAATGTTGGAGAAAAGCCAGTTCTTTCTAAAATCAGTCTGATGCCAGCTCCATAAAAATGAAGGCCGTCTATATCAAACCAAAGAGACTTTCCAGCTCTGAAATGGCTAAGCATAAATGTTTCTCAGATGAAATTTTATTGAGTGCAGACTCTGTTTAGTATCTCATCAATTAAAGCCAGGCTGAACAAATGCTATTTTATAACAACATCCCTGCAGTCCCTGGAGCCAGCCTGTCTGAGTTCACATTCTTTCTACCTGCGCGGCTACACACATATTCCTTTCATGCTGCATGCCTCAGTTTCTTTGTGTGCAAGACAGGGACGGTAGCAGCAGCTTTCTTGTTGAGTTGTGAGAATTCAAATGAGATAAACCAGTCTAAACAGTGACTATTGCCCATTTACTATCTGCTGTTATTATGTCCATTCATAGGTTTTCCCCTTGAGATTTTAGTTCTTTTCTCAGAGGAAACAAATCTTCTCTTCCTTCTTTTCTACATAGAGGAAGGAGATCAGGGCAATAATAATGTAGTTTCTAGAACCAACAACTTACATTTTGATTCTGGCTCTATCACTTGCAAACTGCATGATTTGGGGCAGGTTTTTTAACCTCCCCATGCTTCAACAGCCACAGAAATAAAATGAGGGTAACAGTAATATCCCTTCACAGGATATTATAAAGATTAAATAAATCAATGCATCTGAAACATTCAAGAGAGGACTGGGCATAGAGTGCACACCCTAACTGTCAATATTCCAATATTATTGGAATCTATAGTGTGCAAGAAGTTTTATTTAAAATCCCATGCCCAAATGAAACAATGCATATAATATACTTTCATCTATGTCCAGCAGAGTTCAAGGGATAAGGAAATCTCATGTGTGACTCTGGAGCACATGAGACTGAGCTGGGAAGAGAGCTGGGATATAGCATGCTATGTGACCTTGGGCAAGTGCTTTCATTGATCTGGATTTCAAGTAAGTCAACAAAAGGATTGGGCTACAACCAGCCCTGAACTTCTATGAATGAATGCATATCTTCTCTTTTGTAGATATCCTCATAACCATTTCAAGGCATGTGGTGTATACTGTCTACGAGATCCTTGTCTAATCCACACCCGATTCTTTTGATTCCTTCTCCCTATGATCCATGTGCTAAGTACAGCAAGGTACATCCTACAGTGTGTAAGGATGGAGGTTTCATTTTACTTCCAACCACTGTACTGCTCTCAGCATGACATGAAAAAGACATGGCGCTGCATTAATTTGTGGTTCAAGTGTTTACAATGACATTGACTTGATGTGTGACTACGAGATCATTTTAATTGATACTGGCACTTCTCGTTTTCACTGGACATTACTGTGTATGATGATGTTAATGAATTGGAGTTTATAATGTGCTTAGAAAAATCTGAGTGAAAAGACCAGCTGCAGCAGAAAGGGCCATCAGTTCAATTCTACAGGAGATTCCTCAAGACAAGATAAGGCCGGGAAGACAAAAGTGTAGGAATCTGCAGATAAAGGGCAATTGTAGGAGATTCCCTGAAGAGGCTTCACATAGAATCATTTATCTGCAGGATGAGGTACACACTTTTGACACATGTACATAATTAACTAAGCAGCTTTTGTTTACTATAATGATACTCCTATTTTTTCTGTTCTCTAGATAATGGTCAGCTGCAGAACAGAAATTCTGATAAAAGAGTCTAACAAATAATCTGAGACCCTTCTGCACCAAGACTGTTCTAGAAGAATAATCAAGATTTAATATTATTAACATAATATAAATCATATATAAATTACTGTATATATATACAGTAATATATAAAAAGTATACTGTATACTTTTTATATTATTTAATATAAGAAATACTATATTTTTAATTTATGATAAAATTTATATAGAGTGAAACATGATTTTAAGTACAAGCATATCTCATTTATTGCATTTTTTCACTTTATAGATTTGGGTTTTTTTAGAAATTGAAAGGATTGAGAAGTTATTTCAAATTTCAAGCTTTATTGTTTAAGAAATACATTTGGTAAGACTATAGCTGCCATAGATAGTGAATTCTCTCATTGATCTGGGCAAAGTAAGTCAAAAACCTTCTGGAAAGGATTCCCCATTTTAGATACCTTTAAGAATATTCATACTACATAAGAAGAGGTCAAAATATCAGCATTAACAAGAGTTTGAAAGAAGTTAATTCTGATCCTCCAAAATGACTTTGAGGGGTTCAATATTTTGGTGGAGAAGTAACTGCAGATACAGTGGAAATAGCAAAAGGACTAGATTTAGAAATAGAGCCTGAAGATGCAACCAAATTGCTACAACATTAAAGATAAAACTTTAATAGTGAAGTTTATAACAGCACAATTCACAATTGTGAAGATGTGGAAACAACCCAAGTGCCCATCAACACATGAAAAGAGTTACTTCTTATGGATAAGCTAAGACAGTTGTTTCTTGAGAAAGAATCTACTCCTGGTGAATATGCTATGAACATTGTTGAAATGACAAGAAAAGATTTAGAATATTATGTAAACTTAGTAAATAAAGCAACTTGAGAGAATTGACTCCAGTGTCGAATAAAGGTCTACTGTGAATAAGATGCTATCAAACAGAATTGCATGCTACAGGAAGATCTTTTGTGAAAGGAAGAATCAATCAATGTGGTAAACTTCACTTTTAAGAAATTGCCAGAACCACCTCAAACCACAGCAACCACTATCCTGATGAGTCAGCAGCTATCAATGTCAAGGCAAGACCCTCCATTATCAAAAAGATTACAACTCACTAAAAAGGCTTAGGTAATCATTAGCATTTTTTAGCAATTAAGTTGTTTTAATTAAGGTATACTTTTTTTAGGAGTAATGTTATTTCAAACTTAATAGACTACAGGATAATATAAACATAATTTTCATATGCATTGGGAAACCAAAAATTTTATGTGACTCATTTTACTGAAATATGTACTTTATTGTGGGGATTTAGGACCAAACTCATAGTATCTCCAACGTATGCTTATATACAATTGGATGATTTTAAACAAAAATATCTCCTTGGAATGAAAATTTTTATTGAATTTAGAGCATTTCTACCACCAATGAAAACTCTCTTGTGCTCCTTTCTGCCAATATTCACCTCTCTTGTGCATAACTGGTTTCTAATACAGATTAATTTTGCCTATTTTTGTCCCTCATGTAAATGGAATTATATAGTATCCACTCTTTTGTGTCTCTTCCCCCCAAAAAATGTATTGTTTATGAGAAGCATACATGTTAGTGCATTTACCTGCTGTTTATTCTTCTTCTAAACATATTTTCATAAGTCATTTTGTGTATATATGTTTTCATTTGTCTTGGATAAATTTATAAAAGTAACCTTGCTGCATCTTAGTATAGATGTATGTTTAACTATATTAAAAATTACCAAACAATTTTCCAAAGTGGTTATACCTTCTTACATCCCAAGTACAAATTATGAGAATTCCTGTATCTCTGATGCTCACCAATATCTGGTGTTGTCAGTCTTTTTAATTAGCCATTTTAATGGGTATAAAATAATATCTCATTGTGATTTTAATATACATTTTCTTGATCCCTAATGGAGTAGACCATCCTTAAGGGGTCTATTGCCCACACACATATTTTCTTTTCCAAAGTGTCTATTTAAGTCTTTTGCCCATTTTTTGTCTTTTTATTTTTTTTTGTCTTTTTATTAATTATTTATAGGAGGCTTTTGTATATTCTGAACATAGGTCCTTTCTTAGATATAAGTCCTGAAAATATTTTCTCCTACTCAATAGCTTACCCTTTTATTTTCTTAAGCATATCTTTTGATCAAGCAGAACATTTTTATTTTCATCAAGTCTAACCCATTGCTATTTTCTTTTATACTCAGTGCTTTTTTTATGCTCTTTAAAAATTCAGTTCTACTTCAACATTGTACAGATATTTCTCTATATTTTCTTCTATAAGCTTTATAATTTTAGCTATTGTATCTAGGTTTGTGGTCCATAGCAATTAATTTTGTCAAGACTACAATTCAAAATTTTAACTCCTGCCAGATCTAAACTACTTCACATAAAGCCGTCTATGAGAATAGCTCCTTAGATATGGTACCAAAACTAAAAGTAGCTTGTTGGTGGTGGTGGTGATCTGTTTTGTTTTGTTGATTTTTTGCAGGGAAGGAATTCCATTTTTTTGCTTGCTACTCTCTAAATGCAACTAGGTGAAATAAAATCCATATCATAATATTAGGAGCAATTGTTATGTACCTGAGACTCTTCAAAATGTTTTACAAATAATAACACATTAAATCCTCAAAATCCAGAAAACCATGGCCTAGTGAGATTAAACATATCAATCTCCCACTTAAAGAAGTAGCTGAGGGTTCAAAGTCAGATGGGCAGACTCTAGAGCAGAAAAAATCAGTTTAATCAATTACTTAATTTTTTCAACTTTAGTTTAAACAACTGAGGTCAAAATAGAAGAAAATTAAAATTTATTGAGTGGCTACTGAGACAGCTACATAGTTTATTCTAAGCCTTTCTATTTCATCTCGTGTAATCTTCCAAAATACCCTCTTAAGTACATATTATCAGGTTTTTGCAGAGGAGGAAATTTAGCCTCAGAGTTAAGTAAATAGCTTAAGGTAGGCCACACAATCAACAGTGGGACTAAGGGTTGAGTCAGGTTGTCTGATGCAACCCCCGTGCTTTTTATATATTTCCATCACTTATCATAGCAAGACGCATACAGGGAGGAATCTGGGAAAGAAACTAAAGCTGAGCTAGGTACCCACAGGCCTCTGTAGCATATTTCCTTCAGGCAAACACATCATGGGATTGTTTCCTATCCATGTTCATGTCTTGAAGGTCAAAATCCTTAAGCCTCAAGCATAGTCTTTTTTTTTCCTTTTAATTGTTTGGAATTCATTGAGGGTACAAAGAAGTAGGTTACACAGATTATGTTTGTTAGGTAAAGTCCCTCTTGTAATTGTATCCCACTCCCAAGAGTTGTACCATACACCATGACCCCCATCCCTCATTCCCATACCGCACTCCTTGTACTAGATCATCTACTACCTTCATATTAGAATTGAGTACATTGGATTCTTGCTGCTCCATTCTTGTGATGCTTTACTAAAAAGAATGTGTTCCACCTCCATCCAGGTTAATAGAAAATATGTGAAGTCTCCATCTTTTGTAGTGGCTAAATAGAATTCTATTGTATATATATACCACCGCTTATAAATCCATTCCTGGGTTGGTGGACATTTAGATTGTTTCCACGTTTTGGCAATTGTAAATTGAGCTGCAATAGACAGTCTAGTGGAAATGTCCTTATAATAAAAGGATTATTTTTCTTCTGGGTAGATGCCTGGTAATGGAATTGCAGGATCAAATGGGATGTCTAATTTGAGTTCATTGAGGATTCTCCATACTTCCTTCCAAAAAGGTTGTATTCGTTTGCAGCCCCACCAGCAGTGTAAAAGAGTTCCCTTCTCCCCACATCCACTCTAGCATCTGCAGCTTTGAGACTATGTGGTGTGGGATATTCTCACTGGTGTTCGGTGATATCTCAGGGTGGTTTTGATTTGTATTTCTCTGATGATCAGGGATAATAAGCATTTTTCCAAATGTTTGTTAGCCATTCATCTGTCTTCATCACAGAAGGTTCTGTTTCATATCTCTTGCCCAGGGGTACATGGGATTGTTTCCTCCCTTTTTGTTGATTAATTTGAGTTCTCTATAGATTCTAGTTATCAACCCTTTGTCAGATTGATACCCTGAAAATATCTTTTCCCATTCTGAAGGTTGTCGTTTTGCTTTACTTGTGGTGTCCTTAGCTATGCAGAAGCTTTTCAGCTTAATTAAGTCCCATTTGTTAATTTTCAGATGGAAGTGGCCATCGCAACAACATCAAGCATAGTTCTTACTCATTGTTGGCATCGGCTTCTAGACTTCACTATCAGAAAGACATGACTAACAGAGTCTTTACTAACAGAAGACATTTACCCCTTCCAAATCTCATACCCATATACAAATTGTTAGGCCCTCTCTACATCTCGCTTCTTCTACTCATTGTCCTTCCTAGGGACCGTGATAGATACCAATTGTGCATCCCAAAACTAAAGCATAAACTACAGCTACTACTATTAGACCTAGAAAGAAAAGGAAAGGAAAGGAAAGGAAAAAAATTTTCCTGAAAAGGAAAAAGGTGCTGTATTGGTACTGTGTTGCCCCACTGCCTAAACCTAGATCAGTAGGTGAAAACAAGGTTTTGAAATGTCACAAGCATTTCATAACTTTTAGAGCTGAACAACAAAAGAACAGTGCAGTGCTGGCTTGAGATCTTACCAATACAGCAGTGATCTGAGAAGAAGCTGGAAGGACACTTGTCAGACCATTTAAAGAGAACTCAGAAATACAGAAAGAGACTAAACTCAATGTCTGAATCTAGTTCTCAGAGTTTCTGATATTTCATGACCATAGAGGAACGTATTAGTCTTGCCTGAAACCAACTTGAGATATTATTAATACTACTGTTTCCTTTAAAAGCTGACAAGTGCTCAGCCACTCCTAAAGAAAGAACTGAGTGGTAGGGGAAGAAAGCAGGAAAAAGAAAGCTCTAAAACACTCTAGAATTTCACTATTCAAAATGTAATGTGATCAAAAAATGAGCAGCAGCATCCCTTGGAAGGTTGTTAAAAAAATCCAGATTGTGAAGCTGAGAATCTATATATTTTTTAACAACCTTCTAAGTAATGATGATGCTCATCTTTTGATCAGGTTACATTCAGGGCCAAACAGGGATACCCCCATTTCCTAGGCCTGGGAAATTTCATTAAGGGAATGCCTTGACATTTTTCCCCTAGAAGAAGGGACTCTATCCATTCATTTTTTACCAAGTCCTGTCCAAATGTAACTACAAAGAACCCATGGGACTATATATACCCCTAGACAAAGGACACAGATGGAGATCTTCCAACTTGGGTCTTTCTTTCCCTTTGCCAGCTCTTGTGCTTTTTACTACTTCTGTATTCCTTTCTGGCTAATAAATCCTATCTTACCACTAAAAACAAAACAAAAAAATCTAGATTCTCGGGTCTCACTCCAGACCAACTCAATCAGAAAGTGAGCAAGACAACCTGGTGATTCCCATGCACTATCAAGTTTAAGTAGAACTGGCCAAAAATGCACACACAGGGAAGTAACCTGAGGAGACTCACAGCACCTGTGAAAAGTGTGGTCACCTTCACCAAATGCTCCCCATGCCATCCAAGAAACACCTTGGTGATTCTCTGAGCATCAGTGAGTTACAGTGGCCCTCACCATTTCACATGGATCACGGATAAAACCTGCTCCCTGTGGACAGGTGAGTTAGCAAGGTCTTCTTAGCTGGAGATTACTCAGAATCATTAGCCCACGCCACAGAGAGAACATCCGTGGAGACCCTTGGTTCCGGGAGGTTTAGGGGAAGCTCCAACGTCAGGGCTCTGAGTCACCTGCAGCCTCTGCAGCAGCCTTTGCTCATCATTATCCTGGGGTGTGATTCATGGGGACTGTGGGATGCAGGCTTATTCTTTACAGTCCCATCAAGCTGTCGTGCCTGTGGCAAACAGGAAGGTACAGCGCCTGGGATTAGGATTGGCCTTCTCTGTTTATGACTTGTTCTTGGTCATAAATTTGGAGCAGGATGGAAAAGCGATTGCCAGTTGTTGAGGAGCTGAATGGGGAGCAGGAGGGGGAGTAGGAGGGGTGTGGGCAAAGACTGAGCTGGTCTTTCCTCAAGGTCATTTTGCTGCAGCAGCAGCAGGAAAACACAAAGGAATTTTCTCATTTCCTATATTTCTATGCCATTACAGGCATGGATTTGATGAGTTTCAAGCCAAAAGAAAGTTGTTTTTGTTTTGTGTTTATCTTTTAAAGATGCCATGGTGTTTATGACAAGCCCTAAGTAGTGAAGCATAAACTTGAGCACCATTATAGGAGTTTTCTCATTGGTACACAGGCTGCAAAGCAAGGAAGTGATTTGTAGTATATCCGATGATGGTTCAGAAAGGCAAAGAACTGGGAGAAAACAAGCTAGAAACACTAATAGCAGAAGCAGAAAAAAATTAGAGGGGCGAATCAGAAGGTCTTGCACTTGGCCAAAGACAATGTGTAGAACCATGGAGCAAATCAGACCATGTGGGGTGTGTGTGTGCATGCGTGTCCTTGTGAGTCTAGCCTCTGAGATAATAAAATAAAAACATAGTATTAGGTAAAGAAAAAATAAACACAAGCTTAATCATAAGGCTAATTTTTTAAAAATATCATCAACAGTAATAACTGTATCAAACATTTTTGGGCCATTCAACATGGGCCAGCCACTACACATACTCCAGGCTTTTACTATTTAGTCTCATTTAGTCATCACTACAAAAGTGTAAAAAAAGTATAATCATTACTTTCCTTCATTTTACATGTAAAAAGGGGTAACTTAGAACTGTAAAGTTCTATCTTCTAACTTGGTCAATGTTACACACCTAGTTGGTAGCAAACCTTAAATTCACATGATCTTGGCTCAAAAAAGAAAAAAAAAAAAAAAAAGAACAATATATACATAACTACTGCCTTCTTCAACTTCCTGTTTGACATTTGGAGACAAATGGACAGTAAAAGATTAAAATGTAATATGTCTCTCCAAAAGAATGAGAGATATACAGGGTGTCCATAAAGTACGTATGCAATTTACATTTATTTTAAATATAAGTTGCACAGGAACTTTATGGACACCCTTGTGTTGAAAGATTGTCTCTAAAGAAGGTATCACCTTACCGAGCATAATTTGGAAGAAGAAAAAAATGTAAGTGGTTTTATTTCTAAGAACACAAAATCTAAGTCAGTGGTTTTCAGCTAATGTGATTTTTGCTCCCTAGAAGACATTTGGTAATGTCTGGAGACATTTATGGTTATCACAACAGGGCAAAGGTGCTGCTAACAGCGACCGGGTACCACCCAGAGATGCTATTGGACATCCTATAATGCCGGGATAACCCCACAACAAAATTCCGGTCAAAATGTCACAAGTATCAAGGTTGAGAATCCCAATGGGAGGTAGCCATACTATATCCAGGAATGAACTTTCACCTAGTAGCATTAAATTTCTCTCAGTGTCCCTCTCGAGCACACTCTATCAAGGTATCAGAAACAAAGATGGCCCTTGAAACTTTACAGAATTAGAATGGGGAGAGCAAGGCAGTGGTATACCTTCACAGAGAACCACAATCTGCATAGCCGCCCACCCAAGACCAACACTGCAGGGGCTGTACCAGACCTGCAGGTCCCAAGATGCTACAAGCCAAATGAATGTTGTGTTGACTCATATTTGAGTCAGTATGACTAAATAGTTCTCAGATATAAAAAAAATAGTGGGAGGCTGGCACTCTTCCTTTCCTTCTCTGGGACGCCACGCCATTCTCTCGCTCCTTCCCCTCCCCCATCTTCCCTTCTCTCACTCCCTGCTCTGCTCTCTCCTCTTTCTCTAACATAAAATAAACTTATACTTTTATGTCCTGAAGAAAAATGTGGAGAATTGGATAAGCATAATTTCAAATGCTCTAGTTACTTTTCTAGCAGGAATGGGCAGTAGGTGGAGAGGCACAGTGGAGACTGGCCTCATTCTGGCAAGTGGTCACCTACTGCAATTACTGATCTCATCAACCCACACCCTTCCAAACTCGGGGCTCAGGCTACCGGCTTGCTTTGCTTTCAAATCTACTGGCTACTCCCCACATCTAAGACAGATTTTTGTCAAGAATAGTAGGCAGGTAATATTGATGGAAGAAAACTGTTAAACCATAAAGATGCCTTTGAAAAGAGAACCTGGAGGGCAATAAATTATAGATGCTTATTAATCAGTTCATTTGCTAGGTTTTTTTGGCAGACTTTAAGATTCTTAAGATATTCCCACCATTTCCCTTTCTTTAGTTCTCGTTTCATTTCTGGCCATCTGATTTAACCAACATAATTCTAAAAAATAAATTCTGTATACCATGGAATACTATTAAAGTCATGAAAATGATGGAGATGTTATATCTTTTGTATTAACTTGGCTGGAGTTGAAGAATACTCTCCTTAGTAAAGTATTACAAGAATGGAAAAGCAAATATCCAACGTATTTGATACTAATACAATCCCAACAGATACACAACTACACACCCCCATGAGAAAAGAACATAATGAACTTCCAGTGGGGGGATGAGAGAGAAGAGAATGGAGTCAGGGAAGGAGAGAGGGGGCTGGTAAGATCTCATACGATGGGCGCTATGTAAGGGCACACGGCACACCCCCTAGGTAAAGGGTTCAACTACCAATTGGACTTTACCTAACAAATCCAAACAATGTACCCTAATCATTTGTACCCTCATATTAATCCGGACTAAATGGATAAATAAAAATAATATAAGAAAAAAAATTTTTTTTGAGATAGAGTCTCACTGTCTCACTCTGTCACCCTGGGTAGAATGCTGTAGCATCCTAGCTCACAACAGCCTCAAACTCTTGTGTTCAAGTAATCCTCCTTCCTCAGCCTCCCAAGTAACTGGGACTATAGTTGACCAGCACAACACTCGGCTACATTTTGGCTTTTTACTCTTTTCTCTTTTTAGTAGAGACAGAGTCCCCCTGTTGCTCAGGCTGGTCTCAAACTCCTGAGCTCAAGCAATCCACTGGTCTCAGCCTCCCAGAGTGCTAGGATTATAGCAGTAAGCCCCCGCACCCGGTCAATAAATAAATTGTTGATTCATTTTTTTAAAGATGGAGGGGAAAAAGTGAAATGGCATTTGTTTGTGCTGTGTGGATGTTCTGATGCTTTCTTGGGTTGCTTACTGTGCAGAAATAAAAGACTTCTGACTTTGGCCAGCCATTCTACAGCAGTAATAAATAAGCAAAGTCTTTCTTCCCCCCAAAATTCTTTTGCTGTATTTTAATTCATTTGCCCTGCACTAGTCACTCCTTTTCCAAGATATACCAAGACATATCATACCAATTTAGGAGAATTTGCAATAACCCAGATGGCAGACGTGAACAATTTTAGCTACTCTCAGTACAAGGACACACTTGTCATACCTTTCCTATTCTTATTTTCAAACCAACATTAAGAATGAGAAAGAAAGAAAATATGCTCTCTGAAAATAATCTCATATTTCAAAATTAACCGTTAATAATACAAACTCCTATCCTACTTATTATGTAAACATATTAACTTTTTATGTTAATATAATTTTTATTAACATTTTAACATATTAACATGTTTTAAAAGAAAAACATAATAGAAAATGGCCCCCCCAGGCCCGAGCAGTCTACCAGGCACAGTAGGAACTATAGAGTCAGAGAAAATAAAATTCAAATCCAGCCCCATCACTGGAAAGCTGTGCAAACCTGGGTAAATTACCTCACTACTCTTAGCCTTAATTTTCCCATCTTGAAAATACCGATAATAGAAAAACCATGAGTTTAGTGTTCATGCAGGTAAGTGTTATTTGTGCATGGTGTAAGCCTCCTGAATGTCAGTGAGTTCCCCCACTGCAAGATGACCTCCTTTAGAATCCTGCTGTAGCTTGCTTACTTCTAAATGAAGGAAGAGTCACCAGCCACACCTGACACTTTTGCAAGTTTTCTTACAGAAAATAATACAGATCCAGTGGAACGTTTAGGGAACTGGCTGCATGTAAGGAAGACGGTCAGAGGCAAAGAGGCATCTGCAAAGAGGCATCTGCACCATAGATAAACGACAGGCAGGTTTCCCTTTTGCGACTACTGCCTGGGTCCTGGCTTTGTTTTTGCTGTGCAAGTCTGTTTCTCCACCTGGTTTCTCTCCCTTCCCCTTTTGTTCTCCCCTGCAGGTTATCTTTAACATTTTCTACTTGCTCACTAATCTTTTAAGTTCCCTCCCCTCTCATTCTTCTCTTTAAGTATGTAACTTGCTGAGCGGCGTCACAATTCATGGTGACAAAGCCTAGACCACCTAAGACCTGACTAACCCCAGCAACATTATTTAATTTATATAAATCGCTGTATTAGAATTGTGACTTTGCATTGTGAAAATGATTAAGTGACTTGCTCTTCTTTTCACATTACTTCCATTATAATACTTCATCGGGCACGTTTCTGCTTAAGCTTAATGTTCTAGAGAGAAGTGATCCTCACTTCTCTTACTGAAACCCTCCAGAAGAAGTTAAGTTCACATACAGGCCTCTCTAGAATAACAATAATTTTAAGGACAAGGATACTGAATACACCAATGAATTGAATCATTTCTCTTTAGCATATCCCAGAACTCAAGGTGATTCCACGACTAGGACTTATCTTCCCTAACCCAGGTCCAAAACTTTATGAATAAAATTACATTTATTCGTAGGGTATTCCATTTTCTGCAAATGTGATTATCCGTTCTAATTATGATGATGTAATGGATCTTTTCCTTGACTTTATATAATCCTTTTCCAAATTTAGCAGGTCACCTACATCCGGCTACAATCTCTATGAATGAATTCACCTGCTAAAAAACAAGCTTTTAGACAGGATTTGCTCTGTCATGTTTGAATTAATTCGAGAGGCTGTGTGTGGGGATCTGGAAGGCCACACATGGTCTTGAGGCCGGCAGCTTCTCCACTCATATGTGGGCTGAATTCTCACTTAGCAACCACGAAAACTGAGACTCAGGAAGAAATAGTGACAGCAATGTGCTTAGAATTTCAAAGGCTCTTACATAATATTTATTGAACACATAGTCCAAAATCAACAGCTATTAAGAGAAAAATTCAGAATTTGAACTCAGGCCTTTTCACTATTATATCATTGTTTACCCTCTGTTTTTCTGTCTTTGTGCATTTATTCATGTTGTTTTCTCTTGCAAGGATGCTTTCCCGCTCCTTCTATATGTAAAATCCTGCCACTCCCCAGTCTTAACTCATACGTGCCACCCTCCAGGAACCATCTAATATCCTCCCGGTGTTTCTTCATACTTCTTCACCCATATTTTTCTATGTATCCACCACATTTTGCTCAAATCTTTGTTAGACCATTCAACAAACTTTTCCTAGCATTAGAATTATTTGTCTGTATTTTTGTTCACTCTAGGAACATTTGTTCACTTGCATAGACTTTGACTTCTGGAATAATTATTGGCTCTACTGTGTGCAGACCACTGACGGGGGTGAGAAAATTGGGCAGGATTCCTGTTATGATTGAGTTCACATTTTGGTGGGGTGGGAGAGAGGAGAGAGACAGGCATTTAACGAGTCAACCAAGAACCAAAATCATTACTAAATGTGATCATTGCTAAAAAGGAAAGCATCAGGTTAACGTGATATAGGGTAACTGTGGAAGGGCATTTGAGACTAGCAAACACTGCCAGGAAGAGGCATATAATTTGAGATCTGAAGGTAAGCACAAATCTATGAAAAGATGATAGAAAAGCACATTACAGGTAGGAGCTTATCAGAGTCCGGGCTGCGGCAGAGGGGCAGAGTGACTGGGGAAGGAAGCGAGAGAGGGAAAGACTCTAATCTAGAGAAGTGGACTGACAGATAAATGTTTTTTTTCCTAAATGTAGCAACAGGCAAAACAGTGGTGGTGCAGAGCATGTCTATTGAAGCCCGGTGCAACTGGGTCCAAAAGCTGCCTTGTCCCTTAGAGGCTGTGACTTTCTCAGAGCTGAGGGCTAAGAGCCATTGCCAAGGCCGGTGGGGTAAATTTAGCCCACTAATTTACTTGGACAACTTTCTTAATCTCTCTGGTTCTCAATACTTTCATATGCAGAAAAATAGGAAGCTAAAAATAAAACCCAATGCAAATGTTGAGTGGAAACTGAGTTATGTTAGTCCAGAGTCAGAAACCAGTGAGGTCCATCTCGTCGTTATGGGTTCCATTAATGTATATGGAAGAAAATCACCTCAAATTAAACACATGGATTTTTCTCAGTGAGTGAGTATGTTAGCTGAAGTCAGTTTAAGCTGATGAAAAGGCAGAGAAATGCAGGCACATTATACTTCAAGTCAGTGACACCCATCTGTTCCACAGATACAGCTCCCAGGTCGCTGGGGCCTCTCCCCAGAATGAAGAGTGGCTTTGGACACTATTACTCTGTACCACATTGACAAACAAGCACATGGCTCTCACAGGCTCACTTGATTTTAGAGGGCTTTGTCGTGGTTGTTATTTTTGGTTCTAAAAGTAGAACATATTCAACAATAGGTTTGATTCTTCTCTAAACCCAGTTTACCATCCGCCCAGGGAAGATGACATTCCAAAGCTCTTAGCCACTCCCTAAAATACAGAAATCACATTTGATGCCAAATAAACATAAAGGATTTGGCTAGAGATCAAGACAGGAAAAAAATAAAGAAAGAAAACAGGGACCAGAAGGCCAGGTAGCCAGGGATTCCTGCTCACCTATCGTTCTGTTGACAAGTCAATGTCAAGGAAAAATTCTCCGCGGAAGTCATTTGGTTTAAACAGGGCTCCTTACTGCAAAGCCTAAGTGGAAAGCTCAAAGAAATAACTGGTGTAAAATTTTTGAAAGATGAAGCCAATCATTCTTTCCCCTAAATAAAATGAAACCTAAGCAGTCAACAACCACAATCATAAGAAGATAAGAACAGTGTGGAATGTATGCCCATTGTTGGAAGCCGACTCAGAAATTCGGAAGCAACTTTAAATGAAAAACAGAAATCTGCTAGAAATTTTGGTCTTGTAAGGACATCTAAACTGTATTATTTTTAACTGAACAGGCACATTCAAAAAATAAGAAAATGACTTTTTTTTCATGATTGGTAACGTAATCCACTTAAATTATGGTTTAGTGGCCTAACACAACCCCACTTTCACATAAATCAAAAATCTTCTCTCTATTATGAAGTGAAAGCCTACTAAATTTTACCAGGAAAAAATCAACTTTTTATCTGCTCTCTGCCTTTTCATTACCTATTTTCATACCTTTAGGCATCTGCTTGTTGACTCTGAGATGTTGATTAAGGACTAATATTCTCAACAATTTTTCCCAAATAAACATTCCATAAATTTTAAGTAATTTTTATTGAATGGAGATTCAATAGGTTGTATAGAAGAATACTATATATAAGATCTGAGATTTTACATGGGTGTGATTATTGACATTAATAATTAGATGGATTTACAAATATCTGTACACACCTCCTTCACAGAGCACCTTAATTAACTTGTCCAGGATTTGGGATCCCGACAGTTTACAAAGCCAGCGGGATCATTAAACCCAATCATATTTTCATCCTAACCTGATATTTCACTAGAGCCATTCAAATCAATTTACCCAACAGAGACATTTGTCCCTAGCCTGTCACCATAGCCGGTACCAAGCGTCCTGCACTTCTTTATCTTTTGGCAGGGCCATCATAAGCGAGCGACACCACAGGTGATGTATGAGAACTCAAATAAGCCATAAATCCCGGAACCCTTCATCTCCCGTCAGGAGGGCTAAATTTACGCCCACTGGCCTTGGCAGTGGCTCTTAGCTCAACTCTGAGAAAGTCAACTTAAAACGACACACTCTTTTAGGAGTGAATCTCTTCTCAATGTGGCATCAGGGAGAGAGAGATCATCAAAGAGAAAGGAGGAAAGGGAGGACTTTATCCTCTAAGACACCACTAACTTCTTTTACTTTTAGAATTAAAATATCTTTGTAGGAAAACCCTCATCTTGGCTTTATCCCAATTCTAAAGTAACCAGAAATCATTCATTTTATTCTAATTGGTGTGAATGGTGTAGAATTAAGAAGGTAGGATGTGGCACTCAGATAAAATGTGACTCGCACATACAACAAAGATTTATGTAAGGGAATCAGGGGAATAGGCTGTAAATGATGTTTAAACAATGGAAATAGGTCTTGTAGATGAGAAAGCTTCCTAGGCTGTGTGCATGCGCACGTGCATACACATACATGCTCCTTCTGCCATGTTGTGGTTGAAAGCAAGGCATTCAGTGGGAGATGTGTCAAGTTCAAAATGTGTTCATTGTTAGGCAAGATCTCCTCAATTATCTCATGGAATCTCCTGGGAACAAGGTTTACACAAGAACTTTATCTCTGAATAAAGAAGCTAAGGCACTCCTTCCCTCTTTCCTCATCTTGAAAAAGAAAAAAAAGTTATTTTTAATCGAAGTACATAATAAGCAAATGTCATCTCACCTAACAGGAGATTAGGAATTTTGAGTTAATTGAAGATATTGGAAGTTAGAAAAGGGGATTTAAATAGTGGCTAGCAACAGTTTGAGACACATTTCAATGTTTTTATCCCTCTAAGTAGACGTTTGATATTCATAATGTATATTAAAATTAGCTGGAGTTAACTCCTCCTAGTCCCTCTTCCTTCCATTCATTTTAATCATCAACAACACCATAAAACAGTTTCATCGCCTCTCCCCATACATCTCATTATCTCTCCTTCTTAGTATACATCTTGAGTAATGAAATTTACTTCAATGTCACCAAGAAAGCCAAGTCCCTTTGGGACTGTCATTATCATAAACCACAATCTGCTGCCAATTGATTTGTCCTTAGCTGCTCTTTGCTGTAACCTCCTTTAAAAAAGCAAAACAAACCCCAACCAACAACACAACAAATTAAAGACACAGCAGTTCAAGTCCTGGTTTTTGTTCACTCTGTGACTTTTCCATTTTTGTTGTTGTCGGTCTTTTGTTTTTATCATTGTGTTTACCCACTACTCATCCAGTGCACAGACATAAGAATGAATGAAGGACAAACCTTACTAATAATTTTTCTTGTTTTTAGAAAAGGTATCAGAGTGAGATTAGATTACATTTAAGGCAATCAATCAATCATGATGTTACTTTAAACAAGGAAGACCATTTGTTCCTTTGGAATTTTATTACAAGAATTTGGAGGCAGGAAAATTATCTTGCTGAGTACTATATAAGCAACCTGCTGATTTTTGAATTCAGTAATGATGTAATTATATTTCTCTTACATGTCCTAAAAGATTTAATGGTTTATACTAATGCAACTTCCTTTGATATGGAAAGACTACCATGTAAAAACTGCAACACTTTTCAGATTTTAAGGAGAAGAAAATGACAACATTAATTTGAATGGCAGCACAAGTGATTAATATTTCTACCTGCAAAGATTTAAATTCAGACCTATGAGATTATGGAACAGATACTAAAATTCTATTATCGAGTAAAAAAAAATAAAATAAAAGAACATATACACATATTCACACTTTATATTTGTTCATAAAGTAGCTAGAAGACATTTAGTTCTATCCATATTCCTCCCACACAAAAAAAAATCTTGATAGACAAATTTTACTTTTAATTAAAAAGTACCAATACTTAGACACATACACATATAAGTAGAGAGACAAAATGACATAGAAATTGTCCCAGATTTATTTGGGGTAAGTGCTTTCTGGGATGATTTTATTTCATGTATTATTTTTTCCCCTGTGTACACCAGGAAATCATATAATTAGGGCTGAATTTTGGGGGGTAAATAGGAATTTTGACCATATGCGTCATTCTATGTAGAAAAAGAAAATATAATATAGTTTGGGACCTAAATCCTTTGGATTTTGGAGATTAACATGCTCGATAATGATAAAGTATATTTTATTTAAAAATGTATAATTTCTATGAATATGTGCATGTTGGCGATGGACAGAAATAAGACCTGTTCTTTTCACATAAGTGGCTGTCAAAGGAGAATGCATTTCACAAATGCTTTCATGAAAAGGCCAAATACAGCATATTTTATGTAATGAAAAGAATAAATTAAGAACCTCATGAAAATTAAAAATGAGACAAGGCTGAAGAGTGAGGTCTATTAAAAAGACAGTCCTCACTTAAAATAATTTATCTCAATATCTTCATGCTTAACAACTATACATGAATAAAACTTTGATTTTACCTATTTTTTGTCAAATTTATCTTGCTTGCTATCTTTTTTCAATTACCTTTGACAGAATGAACTTTACAAATTTGCTACCATTTAGGAAAAATAGGTTTACATTTATAAGAGAATGAAGTCTTTTTTCTTAAAAGTATAAAATAGATGAAGTTGAAATTAAACTTTATGTTAGAGTTTATAAATCACACCATTTTATTTTAATGGGTTATATAAACTCTTTGGCATGAGTTGCTTTGATAATCGTACTTCAGTAGCATTAGGAAAAGAGTTAATTTCATAAATAAATCTACTATTCATTTTCCAGAGCATTTGCTTAGAATGTAGCATCATTTAGAACAGTTCACAGTAACGATTCCTAATATTTAACTCTTGTTAGATTCAAAGTGAATGGTGTATAAAATTCTATTTCATAAATCTCAGAGGTTTTCCTTATTTCTAACAACCATGTTCAATTTTTCATAAGTCTGAAATTATCATTTGTTTTCTAAGTCTCAGTAATCAAAATGTACTCTTCACCCTTATAAAACAATAAATCGAACTAGGTTACTTAGAAAAAAATGTTATTACATGTAACAAGATTCCGGTATCACCAAATTTGTGGGCAGGCATCATAATACCTTATTACTCACAGTACTTCATACTTCACACTTGTTTTTCTGTCTTTCTCATTTGATTCTCTCAACCCCAAGTGCAGGGCAAGGGCATATACCATTTTTCCTGTTTTAGAGATAGAATGATGAGGTCCAGACAGTTAAGAGATTTGCCCAACAATTGTTCTTCTCACAGGATAAAACATGTCATTAAGTCCTTTCAATTTGTAAATGTCTTCTCTTAATACAGAGGTTCTCAACCTGTGGGTCACAACCCCTTGGGGGGTCAAACAACCCTTTCACAGGGGTCGCCTAAATACATCCTGCATATCAGATATTTACATTACAATTCATAACAGTAGCAAAATTACAGTTATGAAGTAGCAACGAAAATAATTTTATGGTTGGAGGTCACCACAACATGAAGAACTGTATTAAAGGGTCGCGGCATTAGGAAGGTTGAGAACCATTGTCTTAACATGTATATTTCAAATGCACACAAACATATATATGAAGTAAGAACCATAATCATTGTGATAATTCCAGGTGATGGTTTTAACAGAAGTGACCTTGTAAACCACAGACTAATTAAAAAATTTCTACTTTTGAAGTGGCCTCAACTCAGTGCCAAGCGCTAACTAGAACCCAAATTCTTAAACATGGGGGCATAAGGATAGCAGTGGACCTCAGAACAAATGTCAGTTACTAAATCTCCCATTCATGAACTCTGTCCAATTCAGTAGATGCAAGTTGAGACCTCAGTAATCAGTTTTTTTAAAATATGTGGCTCTGGTGTTTTTGAAGGTGATAAGAAATCCTAAAATATCATAAATGTCCATAAAAGCTCTGAAATTCTTGGCCCTGCTTTTTTAAAACCATTATGCCCTCATCTCCTCTGCTCAGAGAATACTATTTGAGGAGAGGAATAAAAATATTTATATAGAACCATATTCTGATTGCTGAAGGAATTCTACATCCCCAAATGACTTCAACTTGTGGTAGTTCTGCCCATCTGAATCTCCAGCTGAAACTGTCTTTATCCAGCGCTGAAGGACCTCATTGGGTCTCTCACAACCTTCTAAAATAATCCTAGGATCAAGAGAGGAAAAGAAAAGCCTTGCTCTTTTTCTTATTAGTTCAGACTTGTATTTCCCAAACTGTGCTCCTTAGGGCACTATACTTAGGTTTCCCGATATTAATAAAGGCAGGTTCCATAATATGAATGATTTGAAAAACTCCAGGCTGTGCTTGCTTGTCCATTTCAGTTAGATTGGGGCTAATGAAAGCCCAGCTCTTCAGGAGAGCCATGACCCCACTTACTTGTACTACCTGACCGCATACCTATTGTTTCAGATATACCTATGAACATCTAGAAGATACCAGTGTTCCACAGAGAAACCTGCCTATTTGTAAAGGCATAAGGCTTTAGCATGAGGATATTTGGGAATATGACCAATCTTGGGTCATATTTATATGACCTTTAATATATCAACCTTTAATATATTTTCACTCTAAATTTACTTACACAACAGAAGCAGTTTCTCTCATCAGCTCCTCTGAGCCAGGAATGGGCCAAAGTGTGTCCATGGCAGAAAAGCCAGAGATGTGAATAAGAAATTTCAAGGTGTAAGATGCTATGGTAGCAGTTAACTCAGCATAGAAGAGGAGCATCTAAACTGCAGAGCAGAGGAGAGGCAGGAAATGATTCCTGGCAGAGGGAAAAGGCTGAGTTGTGAAGGTCAGGCAGAAGTCCGTCCAGGGAAGGAGACAAAGGGAACAGTATGTACAGGTTTGGGATAGTCAAAGCAATCGGGGAAGAATGAGGGGAGTGTGAAGGCATGAGTCGGCAGAGCAGTGGTTCTCAACCTTCCTAATGCTGCGGCCCTTTAATACAGTTCCTGTGGGTCGCGACCCACAGGTGGAGAACTGTGCTCTAGAGGTAGTAGCCATAACATTTAACAGTTATTGAAGGTTGCCATTTCTTTAACTGGCTTTCCCTAATGCCAAATCTATGAAGTAACTGATATTATTATCCCCACTTCACAGGTGAAATAATTGAGCCATAGTGATACTACTTGCTCAGGGGCATTCCAAAGATAGATGAAAAGGAAAGCTAGTATTTGAGATCAAATGCCAGTGCCTAATTTCCCATCATTGCATACTATATTGCATTTTATCTCAAAAGAATGAAGAGTCCTTGACTAGATTTAACCAGGAATTACTAGGAAAGCTCTCTATATATCAGGAAGATTTGGCCACAAGCTGGAGAATGAATTTAAGTGGAGGAAGAACGAATGCCGAGCAATCAGTTATGGTGTGGCTCAGCCCAGTGAGTGGGTAGATTTGAGACGTATCCAAGTCACCTTAGCAGAACTAGGAATTGACAGGTATCATCACTGCCCTCTCTAAGGCATCCTCAGGGAACAGCAGGCTCTTGTCTTGCCCATTTACACACTTTCTGCCACTTCGGATCAGTTTGGATTATGGTAGAAACATTGCTAGCTGAAATGGTAGCATTTGACAATATATGGGATTCCTAATCAGCTAAGAGTTCTATAAGAGTGTAGATCTTATCTGTTTTTCTTTCTAATCCTAGCACACAGACCACAGCCATATACAATAACTACTTGATCTGTGAGATTTGAATGAATTGAATGGAATTCAACATCATCACTAGAAATTTCAGTAAGCTTCGAGGTGTTGGAGGCATATGTGATTTTTTCAGAGGAAATAAATTTCCCATCCAAAATATCAAGTACTCTCTAAATACTAATTACCAAGAGTTGACTTTTTAAGGATGCATTATTAAGGTTAATGAGATTCAGACAGGATAGTGAAGAAATTTATCTTCAGCTAGGGAGAAAGGAGACATTTCCCTCCCTCGTTTAGTTCTCTTACCCCACAAATTTGCATTCTTATTTTCTCAGGTTTTCATATTGGTTAGGATGGGTTGTTTTTTTGTTGTTGTTGTTTTTTCCTTAGGGAGGGAGTGCAAAATTCAGACCCCTTCCAGCCCTCTTCACACAGCTTTGCAGCCTCAGCAGCCATTGCTTTCCCCTGTACCACATTTAAACAAATAAACAACTACAATTGGAGCTATAACTTGATTAATTTACATATGCTCCAATTAAGATGCTTGTTTTTTATCCGTTTATACTATAAAATAAATTTTGCTCAGCTTACAATTCCACCTAGTTTTTTGGTGAGCTGAAATGATTATAAATTGTAATTAGATTAACTCTAGATACCAAGTTTGATTTGGGGGTATACAATATAAACTATCATTAAAGGAGGATTAATTTGGCTACACCAGATGGATTCTAATATGTTTTACAAGTATATTACAATCCGCACTTTCTTACGAAAATGAGAAGATCAAATAGTTTTCACGGCCCTTGGGAACCTTGCAGTGCCCTTATTCCTGGTTTGGGCCTTCTTTGGGAACCCAAGGTATGGACTTTGCAAATAGCCAAATCCTAGAATTGTACTACCTAACTCCTGAACTTCTTATCTATGTCTTTCCAAATCATTGATTTTATTTCACCTAGCATTAGAAAAACAGATGATTTCAAGAATGTATTACCTTTTTGTTTTTTAAGATAATTTCTTATGATATGAAATCATTTAAAATGTTACTTTGAGGGAGGGGAGAGGATGGGCGGAGGGAGGGTGATAGGTGGGATTACACCTGCCGTGCATTTTACAAGGGTACATGTGAAACTTAGTAAATGTAGAATATAAATGTAAAACACAATAACTAAGAAAATGCCAGGAAGGCTATGTTAACCAGTGTGATGAAAATGTGTCAAACGGTCTATAAAACCAGGGTATGGTGTCCCACGATCACATTAATGTACACTACAGCTATGATTTAATAAAAGAAAAAAAAAATGTTACTCTGTGATACCAATTCTATAAAATATTAAATATTTAACCTTTGCTGGATTTAATATTCCAAATGTATGTTTTTAAAAAATTCAATTCTATAAAGGAAAACCAGCAAAAATTGTCTCTGAGCAGTTAACCAAAAAGGCCATTCCCTGACCTCCCCTTAGGATTCCCATTCACAAGAAGTAATGGGTTTCCATGACATGCCTGAGGAACTTCCTACCCAGAGAAAGAGATCCTAATAGGAAGTTAGTCCGCTTGGGCCATTTTCAAAAGAAAGGCTGAAAAGGGAGAAGTCAATAGAGGAAAAGATAGCCACAAAGAGAAATCATGAAAACACACCACTATCCTCCCAAACTGGGAGGAGATGACAAAAAAAAAAAGCAAGAGAGATAAAAATAGAGAGGGGCAAACTGAGACACAAGCCGCCGTATTAAAAAAAAAATAATAAAAGCCAAGGAAGCACTCAAAAACACAGACAATTATTAAAAGAATGATAGAGATTGAGGAGATAAACACCAAAAGGCTAAACCATAAAATCAAGTAGAGGTGCAGGTAGTGAGACACGGACGCAGGCAGAGAAAGGTTCCACGGCAAAGTGGGATCAAAAAGACACACAGACAGACACAAAAGCAATAAAAAAGGAAAAAGACAGTAAACAGCAAGAAACTACAATGGAAAGCGTAAAAAACCAACAGAAGTAAACAGAGAAAGGGACAAAAGTCAATGTATCTGTGTCATTTGAGATACTGGAAATCACTAAGAGTCTTTAGAAAAAGTACAAAGATACTTACAAGGAAAAATTGCAAGGAAGTTAGTCTGGTGGGTATCTTGCCCCTGAGGACGGATAAGAGGGGTCTGTGAGCAAGTGCCAAGGCTCTGGGGTGGGCAGGATGCCTGGCTGCCCAGTGTCCTTCCCTGGAACTCCAAATCAATGGTCTCTCCTGAGGCAGTGACTCTACTGAGGATTTGGCAATGCATGAAGATATTTCTATTACAACAATTAGTGTTGGAGGAGTACTTCTGGCAGGTAGTATGTGGAGGCCAGAGGTACTGCTAAATAGCCTGAAACACACACCACAATCTCCCCAAAGAAATAATTATACAGCCCTCAATGTCAACAGCATAGCTGTTAAGAAACATTGCCTTACACGCCATTCTGGCAAAGGAGAAAACTCTCTCCATCTGTCTGTGGGATGGAATTTGCTGCCCCTCCAATCAAGAATTTGCATGTCAGAGTTTCCTAAATTGTCCCTTTCAACCTTTTGACTTGGATGTTGGGGCAAGCGCTGAGAGAAATCTGGGGCAGCCTGTTAGAAGACCCGTGTCCTGCTACTGTTAATCTGCTGAGTGGTTTTGCACACATAACTGTCCCTGTTTGGATTTCTTCATGTCATCAGTACAGTGAAGGGCACTACAATAGAGTTTCCCAACCTTTCTGAACTGAATGGTTCCTTTTTAAGGAAAAGAAAGCACAACTACTTGAAAGCAATTGACTTTTAGTATCTGTTGTCAATTTACAAAATACAGACTATTAAAATTTAGTACCATTCAAAATGTGCTTTTTTCCTTATATTTTGAATTATTAATCCTTCTAAAAATAATATGTCTCTATGTCTAGTTATGCAAAGCATATTATCAGTTGGATTTATAGATAACACTTGAATTGCGTTGGACATATAGATTACTTAAAATAATCTTCAGATCCAGGCAGCACATGTGGCTAAATGAGTAGGGTGCTGACCCCATATACCAGGGTGGCAGGTTCAAACCTGGCCCTGGCCAAACTGCAACAACAACAAAAATAAAATAAAATAAAATAAAAAACAATCTTCAAATCCTTGTCCCTTAGACTCAAGTGGAAGTGCATTTATGATAATCTTTTATCTCCCTGTCTAATAACTAACTATATAGGGGTAGAGAAGGACAGGTAGGGAAAAGAAATACCATCAGGGCCATTCAGGAACCAGGAGTATGGGATATCAGCTCAGATACTAACAATGAGGAAATGAAGAATTGCCCCCTTTGAAGATAGCAACTGCTATTCAGTTCTAGCAAATAATTGCCTCTTATAGAAATGCTTCTCTGTACTCCAAATTTTATAATTTTCTAAAAGAAATCAGATATCCAGCTTTTCAAATACTGGCTCAAAGATTTATGTGAGCCAAATATAGCAGGTTCATAGATTGAATTTGGTCCACAAAAGGGCGATTTTGTGACCTCTGGACAGTTACTATCCCATTTAATTCAATTTATAATTTAATAAGATTGCCTCAGTGTTTTATAAGAAAAGCTCATGAAATAACAAAGAAATTCTCAAGAACTTAAAGGACAAAATTTTTTTAAATATAAGGACATGTAAGCTCCATTTCTCTCACCACTTTCATGCAATCCATTAACAAATTCTATCTGATCTACCTTCAAATATATGCCCCAATCCAAAACTACCATCTTAGCACAAGTCACCAGCATCTCCAGTGTGGCTACTCTATTACCCTTCAAACTGGTCTCCCTAGTTTACTCCACCCTCTATAACTGACACAGCTGCCAAAACCATAATTAACATATGAAAAAAATGCTCAGTATTTCTAATCCTCAAGGAAATACACATCAAAATCATAATGAAATATTACCTAACTCCAGAAAAAAAAAATGGGCTTTATCTGTAAGTCCCCAAACAACAGATGATGGCCTGGATGCAGAGAGAAGTAAGCACTGGTGAGGCTGCAAACTTGTACAACCTCTTTGGAAAGTAATGCAGATATACCTCAAAGAACTAAAAGTAAATCTACCATTGGATCCATCAATCCCATTACTAGGTATCTACCCACGGGGGAAAAAAAAACATCCTATAAAAAAGACACTTGCATTTGAATGTTTAAAGCAGCACAATTCACAACCACAAAGATGTGGAAACAACCCAAGTGTCCATCAATACATCAGTAGATTAATCAAATGTACCAGGGAGTATTACTCAGCCATAAAGAAAAATGTGAACTAATACCTTTTGGAACAACCTAGATGGAAGTGGAGGCCATCCTGCTAAGTGCAGTATCACAAAAATGGAAAGGCAAACACATGTGCTCACTCTTAAACTGGACCTAAATTATTAATATACGTGTGTACATGTGGTAGTAAAACTGAATGGAAACAGAGCAAATGTACCGGGCAAGTAGGGAACGAGTAAATTTACATCTACAGGGCACAATGCACATTGTCTGGGGGACACAGTTATAACTTTGTACAAAAGTAATGGATATAATCAAAACATTTGTATCCCTGTAACGTTCTGAAATAAAGATAACTAAAAATAATTATTTTACATCCTTTCTTGAAACCCTCCAATAATCTACCAACCCAAAAGGCCTGTGTTGTCTGGTTCCTGGCTACCTCTCTCTCCTCATCATTTATTCTCCCGCTGGCTTCCTTTTCTCCAGATACAATGGTCTCCTCGCCATCTCCAGCTCATCACACTCACCAACAGTGCTCTGTTGTCTTCAGATGGACCACTCCTCCCAGGATTTCCACATAAACCAATCATTCCCTTTGTTCAGGTCTGGGCTCAAAAGTCACCTCCTCAGAGCTGCCTGCCCAAACACGTTACTGAAAATATCAGGGAGGTAGACTCTCTTCACATCTACCACTACCTATCCATGTTCACTGATTTAGTTGCCTTCAGGTCAGCTATCGTTACATCATTTGAAATGATATTATGTAGAGTGCCTGTCCTCTCCAATTTACATGCAAACTCCATGGGGGTGGGTATTTTTGATTGTTCGGTAAAGATCCCAAGAACCCGGAATTGGCACAAAATGCATGTTCAATTTACATTTATTGAAGAAATGAATAAATGCATGAACATAAAACCTTGGACAAAGCAGACGGCAAATGCCTGTTACAATGATGATTGCAAATAATAAGTCTGACAGGCAACCTTGTATTACCATAGTCATTATTATTATTGAAAACTAAGCAAACACAGATGCTAGATGGTTACAAGGGCAACAAATTAACTGGAGATTTCTTATAATCCCTGGGGGCAAGTTAGACTATAATTAATTCAACTCAAATATATCAGAAGTAGATTAGACGATATACCAGATTTCCTCCTTCTTTCTATCTTCTTCCCTCCCCCATATCTATCTATCTATCTATCTCTCTCTCTCTCTCTCTCTCTCTCTCTCTCTATATATATATATATATATATATATATATATATATATACATGTATGTATGTATGTATATATATATTTTTGTTTCTCCTACATAATCCAGCCCTAGGGATCTCCCAGCTTGGCAGAACACAGCCCCATGCCTACCCCTATGCTTTCTCTCTGGGTAGATGGATACATATGGACTGGACATTTTGAGCAGATCAGGCAGTGAAAAAAAAAGTGAGATCACTGGACCCCTTCACGGTAACATCTGTATACAGCACAAAGGCTCCCACAGTTCCTGGATCAATGGATTAACTGAAAGGTCCTCTCCATGCTCTACTAATTCCCTTGAAATGCCCACCAGCCGCTCCCCCCGCCCCCATCAATATCACAGGCGACCGTGACTCTCCTCCACTGCAGAAACCTGGAAATCATTTATGTCCACACTTGTGTTCTTTCTCATTTATCATTTCCCAAACACCAGTCATTTATACTGCAGTAAACAGTACATTACCCACTAGACACTTTCTAATCTGTCATCCCTTTTGTTTGATCTACTTTATCTATTCAACAGAGGAGCTGCACAGAAAAGACTTCCCCTTGCTAATGAGGAGTCAGACTCCTAATCTTGCTCACAGTTCTTTCTTGGGCAAGGTGGGTAGAAGAAATCGCAAAGCCAAAGTGGGACCTCTTGCACTTGATTTCACTTTCTAGACTCTAATTTAGATAAGATGCTTAGAGGATACTGAAGCGTTCCAAAATGCAGAAGTGCCATGCAGTGGTAAAAGGAATCACTTGATTTCAGTACCTTATGTTACCTGCCTAGCCCTGACAAAGGAATGAAGGGTGTAACAGATAAGAAGAGATAAATTGAGTCTTCAAGTTTTTCAATGGCCAGAGAAAATTAGAAAAACAAGACTTAAACAGAGGATAAGTAATTTGCCCAAGGCCACATAGCTAATAAGTGGTAAGCCAAAAACATATGTTCTGTTCTACTCAACTCCAAAGATAAGGTGTAAAGCAAGTTCTTAAGTAAGGGAGAGGATACCACAGAAGATTGGTGGATCAATATCTTCTCCTTTGCATTTGATAAAAAGCTATGCAATTTCTTTCTTAGAACATAAGACATGCAAAAAATGACACGTAACACTTCAGGGAATTCACAAACTCTGAACTTGGCTGTAGCATCCTTTCCAGAGCTAAAGTTCTATGACCCTGTGATTCTCATGCCCTACCCCTTGTCTATGTAGTTAATCTGGTGGCTCGGCCCTTAACTAAAGACGATATCACATTCTAAAACTTAAATCCAGAGTGTACTGTGTATGCACGATCATATTTCAAGCAAGTGACAGCTAACTGCTAACACACAGCAGCAACCTTCAATTCATATTAACCTGCAGTGGCACTGTAACCAGCAATTGGAGGAAACACATTCTTTATTCTAGGTCCAATTCTGTATCCCCGAGCCACCCCGTCCCCCAGCTGTTCCCTTTTCTGTTTTGCTTTGTTTCATAAAGATAGTCATTTAACTTCCCGTCATCTTCAGCTCCTAATTGCCACAAGCAGATGGAATAACTCACTGCTGGGTAAATCTGAGACTGTTTCATTCTGTGACATTGACCAAGAGACTCCATGTCCCCACAGGAGAATTCTGATTGAATCACTTGGTTACCATTCCTCCCAACATCTGGCTGGGTTTTGTTCTTCTTTCTATCAAAAGCAAAAGTAGAATCTATGCCTTTTAACACATTCCAAATAAATATACATGTAAGTAAAGTTTTTTAATTAAGAAATCCACAGATACAGGCTTCTGTGCCAGCAAGTTCTTTTTTTAAGCATTACAATAAAGCCTATTTTTTCTGCTTTTGTGGGGAGTGGGAGGTGGATGTGCTAAACAACACGCTCTGCAATATATATTTATACATATATTTTTTCGGGGATCGCACTTGATTCTTGCACGTGTGCCTCTTTTGCAGATCTTGCTAATTGGATATCGCTTTGCCATCCTCTCCCACGAAGTGTCAGTTTGCAGAAGCAGGGTTTCTGTGTGTGATTTGAGGTGATGGGACTGTAGAGACGACGGGCCCACAAATTGTTATTGATTCTCATTAAACACCTGAGACGTGTGAGTTATTTTCACATACCTCAGTATCCACAGGTCAACACCTTCGCAAACATTCAGAGATTTCCTTTCACTCAATTACAAGATAAATAAATCTCAAACACTT
Source organism: Loris lydekkerianus (assembly GCA_963574355.1). Classification (NCBI taxonomy): domain Eukaryota; kingdom Metazoa; phylum Chordata; class Mammalia; order Primates; family Lorisidae; genus Loris; species Loris lydekkerianus. The sequence continues at coordinate 8,486 of CAUYPK010095226.1, read as the reverse complement.
CTGCAGTTCCATTACTAAGGTGATAGTTTTCCCTATTGAAAAGAGTTTATGGGACTATCTGGTGTAGATACCATCTTCCTTTATTCAGTTTTTCTGGGTTCTTTGTTTGTTGTAATGTCTTTAGAATTCTTCCTGCACCATCCAGGATCCTCAAACGGAATTGGGAAAAAGAACTGGCATCCACTGAGTACTTTCTATGTTCCACGTAACGGGCTGTGGGCTTCTTCTCTTCTAATCACCACAAAAACCCTCCTAGACAGGGCTATTATTAAGCCAAATGTGTACATGAGCAAATCCACCTTAGAAGGTATACAACCAGGTGACCACAAGGAGACAGGGCCAATACCGGGTAACAGGCCCATCTGACGCCAATATCTCTCCTAACAACATCAGCAACAAAATGAAGTATTATATGAACGTAAAGCCATCTATTAAACTTAGCTGTCACTGAAACCACAGGCGGCTTCACTTAGGATCAATTCTTGACCACATTTTTTTTAGTCCTATTTCCTTTGTAAAAACTTAAAAGCCCAAGCTCAATTGCCTAACTTCCCTTACAGCCGGGGGTAACAGGTTGCACAGTTGGAACCAATGCTGACCAAGGTGACATAACTGGATTTCTTCTGCCCCATCCTTCCCACCTGGAGGTACAGCAACTCTCCTGTGACCAAGAGAGGCAGTAAGTTGGAGGCTAAACGTATATACATTAAAGGGTGATGAAGCAAAAAGGTAGAAAGACTGAAACCCCCCAATGGTACAAGCAAGCAGCTGCATTGCCCTGGGCCACATCATCCCAGACTGCTTGTTACTTAAGACCATTGGCCTCTAACTAGTTAAGCCAAGGTTTTCTGTTAGTTGCAGATGAACATACTCACCAACGACCAAAAAAAATAATCCAACCTCAGTAAGGAGCAGCTTCTGTAAGAAAAACAGCTTCTATTGAAAGACTATATAAAAAAAGGACCATTTTATAGACCTTTTGAGTTTACAGAAAGTGCTCCAGAAGGGGAAGATCAATATGCCAGGCAGAGTGAGGGTAAATTTTATGGAGGAGGGGAAAATTGATTTGGCTCTTTTAGAAAGCCCAGGAATCAAGAAGGCCCTTTCAAGGGGGCACACAGTGTGAGACACGATTTCAAGAAAGCACACCCAGCATGTTTCAGGGATGGCGAACTCAGCCACACAGCTAACATACAGCGGGATAAATAAGGTGGGGGCGGATCATACAGGGCTCAAAAAAATCAGTGCTCAGAGCCTGGCACTTAGGCAGAGAAGAGTGAGGACTCCCCGACAGTAAGATAGTAGTCATGTGTCAAAGTGGTATTGAAGGCAGCAAATCCAACAGCAGCACATAAGACTGGCTGATGTGGGGAGCAGTCAGAGGCTGGAAGAAAAAAAGAAAAGTACAACAATTTAGATGAAAAAGGATAAAGACTCTGAGAAGGAGTGAGTAGAGATGGAAACTGATGAGCAGATTGCAAAAGCTTTGCCAGGAAGGATTCCACAGGACTTAAGGAGGAAAGGAAGAAAAATAACAGAGAATGATGATGACATTTCAAGGGGAAGAGAATGGTGGAATGTTCTGAGAAATAACAAATGGTGTGAGAGGAAAACTGGCTTTACAGACAGATCCAGGGGCCATCCAGCTTTCCACATATACTGTGGGGCTCTGTACCTTGGTGTGCACGTAGGCCTATCTCTTTGGATGGTCATATTACAGATGCTGTATTTAACACTGCTCAGTAAATGCCTTCTATTGGTGCTATGATTAATGACAAGTGGAAACCATAAACAAGGCACCGTCTCTGTAAAAGCAAGATTCTGCTGATGAACGTGATGTTTTTGGAATTTCAGGGAACTGGCAGAATACTAATATTAGACCTCCAGACATTGTAATGACAGCTTTGGAGATAATGACAGCATCATATAGATTCCAGGGCTTTACCAACCCCTGAGAAGGCTTCATTAGCACCTGTGTCTCTACAAAGAAGAACAAGCAACACCCCCAGGGTAAAATGATTGTCTCAACTGCTGGGGGCTCCAAAAGTCTCAGCTGACCTTAAAACTCAGTCCTTTCTATTTCCACTCCACTCTAATATCTGGGATTCTCACTGGTGTGTGTGTGTGTGTGTGTGTGCACGCGCGCACGTGCACGTGCACTCACATGCATGCTTAAGGATTATGACATGGATCTGTGATGTGATATGACATTATCACAGAGCCGTGAGCCTTAACTTTGTGACCTGTGGGTTATATCTCAGGTATTTAACACCATGAATGTGTTCTTTCTTCAGGAGAGAAGAAATAGGGAGGGATGACAGAAGGGAAAAAAAGGAAAAGAAGATGCTTCCCGGTAATTGTGTGAAGTTGAGGATATGGTGCTTAGGTAGTAGCTGGCAGTGGGAAAGAATCTTAAGTCACTTCCTTGGGTCACGAATGGAGATGTAGCAGCTCACACTTCTGTGAACACCAGTAATATGCCAGATGCTGTTTTAGTGATTTACTTGCTTCAGCTCATTTAACGATACTTGTACACACCGAATGATTCTTGGTAAGTACTAAAATGCAAAATAAATGAAAAAGAACATAGGCTGCTAGAAGTTGGATTTCACATTAGCTGGTTTTTGTCCTCTCTGCCAAGAAGGTCCTTTTCATCACCACAGACATCCCTCCCTTCACCTAATCCCTACACACGTCCCTTCCTCGGGAAGTTTTGCCTGAGCGTTCCTTGGTTCACTCTTAATTTCCTCACCTCTCTATTTCTCTTCAGAAAGTGGTTATATTCCATTATATTTTATAAGTGTATTTGTTTATTATCTACCTCTCCCACAATCCTCATTACCCTGAATATTATTGGGCATAGACAAAGTTTTAAACACCAATTTAAATAAATACACGTACCTCTTCCTCCCAAAGCTATTAAGAATCCATCCTCCACTTTTTAGAAAACAGTATTTCCCAAATAGTTTCAATCTCTCAAGCCAGACAGTGTCACCCAGGAAACAGACAAAAATGTCCAAAGAGCTGCTGTTGTGTGACCACCCCGATGACGCCAGAGCCACCCACCACTCTCCATCAACCTAGTGCTTAGCAGAAGAGGTGCCCAGAAACACACGCCAGCTTTATTTCCTTCCCTATTGATTCTCGGCAACTGGGACGCCACTATTTTTCCTTTACAAATGGACTTTATGTCCTTGACAGTTGTTCAAAAGGCCTCTACCCTTTCTTTGCTCTTGTATAAATAACTGATTACCTAATATGAAGTAATGTGGATCTGATTATGGCTAATGAAGGCATGGTGGCTGAAACCCCATTTGTAATGCACAGTGCTATTAGAGAAGATTTGTCACCTTTACCCAGTACTTCTATGTTTTGGCCCCAAGCAGCCAAAGAGGAAAGAGTCATCCATCACCTCATCAAAACCACACCCAAATACTGCTGCAGTGAGGCAGTATTAGTGAGGCACAGCCTGATGCCATCAGGAGAGTGCTGCCAAGGAAATGCAAGGGTGTTCACTCAAAAACAAGGCACATGTCCACATGGTGGTGGAGAATAGAATGGAATGCATTTAGGCTGTATTCCCAATAATATGGCACTAAAAATCTTGTTCCCAACCTATCAGTGGACCATCCCCCAACCTTTCTATTTAAATATAAAATCTTAGAAGACAGAAGCAATGTTTATTTCAGATGTGAATTTGAGAGGTGACTATTACACACATAAGAACCTCACACACACACACACACACACCAGTGAGAGTAATAAGAAAAAAATTAGGACACATTTAAATTCCCATTTGCAGAGGGTACATTGTATTAGCTAATTCATGTTTGTTACTGCTGATTCCTTTCTTCCAAAAGCTAGCAATAAACCTGAAGGGGAATTGCATGGTAATATCTATTGCCCTACTTAATATCCCTGCAAAATGTATTAAAAGATCCTTTAGCCAGGATATTTAGAACTTGACCTATTCTGGGTTCATGGTTTTCTGGAGTTCAAGTTCTTTAATTATAGAAAAGCATCCTAAAAGGATAAAAACCAACAATTTCACAGGACATATGTTTTTATACAATCATCATTCAATGTCTCACACAGCTGTTGCCTGCCCAAACATACAAAGAACCAAGAACAGGTGTGGGGCACACCCACCACTGGGATTATTGTAAGCTCACTGCCTTACTCTTGAATCACTCATGTCTGTGGCACAAAGTGGGCTGACCGATGATGTCACCACCATCATTACATGGCATGGATTCAAACAAATGGATGATCAGGTTTAAAACAAAGACCTCTTATAAAGAGTTCCACTGTGTGATGCTTCTGGTGCTTAGGTACTATGGGGCCAATTTTCTAATTATTCATATAACCTTGCATTTCTGAATTAAGAACCCATTGTTTGTGCCACTTGCATGGTGCTTATCACATTCAATCTCACATTAGAGAAAACTGCACACTCCCATCCTCTCCACTGGATTGTGAGCTCTTGAAGCAGGCCTGAGTCGTGCTCATCCACAGATCCCCTGAAGTGCTTGGCACTTTCTAAGTGAATAGAGGCACTTAATAAACATCAGTAGAATTAGATTTTTTGAAGAGACCATACATCAAAAGGAGTAAAATGAAATAAATTTAATTGAAGCTTATTAAAATGCACTTTCTCCTCTCCCTTCACTGCACAGGAAATTCAAGCCAGCGTGAGCTGAAGAGCATCTTTAGTATGAGAACTTGAGAGTATTGTTCTTCAGCTGCTTGCTGTGACTGAGCGACATGGTGGGGCTCAGGGTCCTGAACTTGCACTTCCAACTTCAAAATTTACTTTCTCAAGCTGCGTGACCCTGAGCAAATTCTTTAACATCACTGAACTTCAGTTTCCCCATATGCCGACTTACAGTATGATTCTCAAGGGCATAACATAGATATTGAGTGCCTACTATAGTCCCTGGATCACAATAAGCATAGCCCACAAAAGTCACCAACCACCTTCTGTGGATGGAATCAACTGCACTGTGATATTACCTGCATCTAAATGTTGCACAATTAAATAGTACTCTGCAAAAATCACATACCCAAAATGAAACTCAATATTGAGAGAAAAAAATATTTCCCAGAATTAAGGGAAAGTTAGAGTAGTCGGGGGGTGGAGACAAGATGGCTGACTGAAGCCAGCTTTCCACAGAGGCTCCCATTCAGAAGGAGACTTAAAGGACAGAAATTTAGCAAGTAATCTGATGGATTAGAGCTGCACCAAGAGAGAAGGTTGAAGAACGCATATCAACCACAATGAGGTGAGCTGCGACACCAAGGATACAAACAAAAGATACAAAATCAATCACCAAGCGAAAGGAAATCCCCTCCCTCATGAGAATGGCTTGGAGTGCCACACAAACAAACGAGCAAAGTTCAAAGGTCCACCAACTACACTCCACGGGAGAGACCCTCCAAAAATTGGACCTACTTCCCCTACTAGGGTGCCATGGAGTTCTCCTGCCAGGCATAAAACTGTATATATTCTCTACCTGCAATTCTGAGCTCCCAGCACTCCCCTCCACTCTCACTCTGAGGTCTGGAGAACTGTACCCCAGGAGTCCAGATTCTTGGGTGATTTCTCGAGGGGTGTGGACAGGGCCTAGACTGCAGCTGGTCAGTGCTGATTCTGCATCACAAGAGTGAGGAGAGGACGGTCGGCTGAGAGGGAACCAAACCAGAGCGGTAGTGCCCTGAGGCACAGAGCAGCAGCCATTTTTGGCAACAATAGGGCTCACTCCCAGATATTCCGAAGCCACACCCCCTATCTCCCTGGACAACTAGAGGAGGCCAGGCATCATCTCAGGTGGCAACCACCAAGGAACAGATCTGGGATGGAAACGCAGGCCCCATGAGTAAAGGGTTTGCCTGAGGTGGTACTGGTCTGGGTGGAGAGCGGGGACTAAAAAATGCATGCACAGAGCTGGGAAATTCCCAGGGTGGATCTGACCCAGAGGACTGCTTTACTGACCCTTAGATGCACTCAGCCCTCAGGAAATTGTCACCCTACAGAAAAAGGAGGGCAGGAGACTAGAACTGACAGCTAACTGAATACAAACCTGCAGAAGCAAGGACAGGGCCTGAGGCGCATGCTCTGGGAACTCAAAACAGCTTCTCTTCTACAGAGGAATTTAGCAGGGACAGAAACAAATTCCCACAAAGTTGTTCTGTTCTGTTCTGTCAGTAACATGAATCAGGGGCGGGGCTGGAACTGAGTGAACACCCCCCAGCCTCCACCAAGGTCCCGAGGTTGTCAGGCCTCACCTCCCCCTGCTGGATAGAGGCAGAGCGCAGCAGCCTGGCTGAGCAGATATAGATTTCCTTGTGATTCAGGTAGGTGAAAACCCCTAGAGTATCTGTCCACTAGAGGCAACTGGGTCACAGCCCTGTGGGGCTATCAGTGACTGTGTGTGACAGAGGTGCAAGGTGGGGAAGGAGGCATCAACTTTCCTAGACAAATCTATTTGCTGGGTGGGACTGCTTGACTTCACAGAGCACCAGAGCAAGTCATATCTGAGTTGTCACCAGACCCCTGCGATCCAGTCGCCAGAGACCTTTTAAACTTTCCCACCTAAGACAGGTGCTGACTGAGACAATTGATTTGGACCTTTTGAACTGAGCCAATTGCCCGAGGACTACTCAGGTAGTGCCCTGGATGTGTGCTGGAAGGAAGATTTGATTTTCCATTATGAATTGTTGCCTATGGGGGGCAGGGTGACATAATTGCTGCTATTTCTCCAAAACTGAGACTTCAAACCAGAGTACCTGTTTCACTAGGGTTGGATAGAGACCAGAAGAAAACAAGACAGAACCACTTAGCCCCACCACACCAAACAGGTCCCCAGTTTCTCAGGCCATAGCACTGTACTGGTCCTCGACAAAACTCCAGGGGAAAAATTAAACAGTGTAAAATAATTATGGTGCAGAATCAGCAGGAAAACACTGGTAACATGAATAGCCAGAATAGATTAACCACCCCCAAAAAAGTTATGGCAGATGTAACTGAGGATCCCATTCATAAACAGCTGGACGAGATGTCAGAAATCGAATTCAGAATTTGGAATGCAAACAAGATTAATAGAATGGAGGAAAATTTGGAATTAGAATTTCAAGGAGCAATTCAAAAGTCGGAATTAGAAATTTGAGGAGAAATTCAAAAGTTATCTCAAGAATTTAACAAATTTAAAGACAAAACCACTCAAGATTTTGACGCACTGAAGCAAGAATTTGCAGCCCTAAAAGATCTGAAAAATACAGTAGAATCCATCAGTGACAGAGTGGAGCAAGCAAAAGAAAGGATTTATGACATTGAAGACAAAACCTTTGAACACTCCCAAACTCTCAAAGAGGAAGAGAAACAGAGAGCAAAAACAAATCATTCTCTCAGAGAACTCTGGGATAATTCAAAGACGGCTAATATCCGCCTTATAGGAATCCCAGAAAGTAATGAAGTAGCCTCACAAGGCACAGAGGCCCTTCTCCATGAAATTATGAAAGAGAATTTTCCAGACATGCCAAGAGATTCTGAAATTCAGATAGCAGACAGTTTCAGAACCCCAGAATGACTCAATCCAAATAAGACATCCCCCAGGCATATCATAATTAACTTCACTAAGTTAATACGAAGGAGAAAACTCTCAAAGCAACCAGATGTAAGAAAGTCATTACCTACAAAGGGAAGAATATTAGAATGACTACAGATCTCTCTGCTGAAACTTTTCAAGCCAGAAGAGGGTGGTCAACTTTTAATCTCCTAAAGCAAAATAACTTTCCACGCTGGATCCTGTATCCAGCTAAACTGACTTTCATTTATGATGGAGAAATTAAATACTTGAATGAAATTCATATGTTGAAGAAATTTGCCATAACCAAACCAGCTCTTCAGTATATTCTCACACCTATCCTCCATAATGACCAGTCCAATCCTCTACCACAAAAGCAAACTCACTCAGAAACTTTTGATCAAACTCCAACTTCCACAGTGGTGAAACGATTAAAAATGTCCACTGGACTTTCAAAAAACTCGATGCCCAAAATTTTACCAGACTTATCAATATTCTCCATTAATGTGAACATCTTAAACTGTCCTCTAAAGAGGCACAGGTTAGCTGACTGGATACAAAAACTCAGGCCAGATATTTACTGCATACAAGAGTCACATCTTACCTTAAAAGATAAATATAGACTCAGGGTGAAAGGATGGTCGTCCATATTTCAGGCAAATGGTAATCAGAAAAAAGCAGGCGTTGCAATTCTACTTCTAGACACAATAGGCTTTAAACCAAAAAAGGTAAGGAAGGATAAAAATGGTCAGTTCATATTTGTTAAGGGTAATACTCAATATGATGAGATTTCAATTATAAGTATTTATGCACCCAACCAGAATGCACCTCAATTTATAAGAGAAACTCTAACAGATATGAGCAACTTGATTTCCTCCAGCTCCATAATAGTTGGAGATTTCA
>CAUYPK010095217.1:0-12722 GCA_963574355.1 Loris lydekkerianus | reverse complement strand
CAAAACAATTACAATAATTGAGGAATCAGTAGGTTAAATGCTTTTCAATATTTATTGCTAAAGAAAAACTGTAAACTAACAACAACAACTTTAAAACTTTAAATAAAGTGCAGAAAACCGTAGCTTAACAGGTAATCAAGCTGTGGGTTATATAGTTGTGGGTTAAATAGTTCAGCGGAATACAGTTCAGTTCAGCCACCTACCTCTTCAGCTCAGCCACGACTTGTGGACTGAGCTGAAGCACCACCCCCTCAAGTAGACGGCAGAAGATGACTGGAGACTACGTGCATTGGATTAGTTGCACACGCACCAAATCCAAAAACCTGTATGACCCGCGGATCAGCCGAGTTCGGATTTTTTGGCGCAAATTTTGTGCCAAAAAAACTCGGCTTATACTCAAGTATATACGGTACCCTGTTACCACATTAACACAATCACTTTTGCAGTAAACATCTTCTTCTAGACACTGACTAATCTCTGGGCAGATGTGTAAACAAAATCATAAAGAAGAAAGTAGCCACAGGGGAACAGAGTTAATGGAAGAGTATCTTCAAGTGTTCACTCAGTTTACTCAGTATGAAGTAACCACTGTGCCTTTTCCTCAGGGCAAAGCACCTATAGACCTCTGACAATATGTTGTTAACATATGTCAACCCTCTGGCCCGTGTCTCTGAGGAAGGGTAGCATGCCCTTTGATCTCAGGCTTCACGGGGCACACAGCTTCAGAGAATGGGCTTGTGGAATTTTTAACTCCAGGAAAGCCAACTCTGGGTGTGTTCCAGGGGGGTTCAGGTCCCTTAAGCCTCTGGAAAAAAAGCAAGCCATTTTAAATTCACAGTGAGTTCACTTTGTGTGCTTAATGTAGGATATGTTTATTTCTAAATATTATCCTACACGTTGAATAAATAAATGTAAAAATTATAGAACAGAGAGATTAATTTCTCTAGGTCACATAATGAGAAGCTGAAGAATTGGCATTTAAATTTGGGATTTAAACTTGAGACCATTGAGAGCAAAGATTGCATAATTAAACATCATGAAATACTGCCTTACAGATGCTTATAAATTTTTGAAATTTATGAGACTATTGGTTACACTTTTTTATGAGAATACAGTTTAGTACAATAATATGAGAGGGATATTTGGCATTTTGTACCTTAAAAAAAATGCATACCCTTTAATTTTTCAATCCACTTTTATAATTTATGCCTGTGGTACTCAAGGCAATACTTCAAACTGTTTATTGGCTAACCGTGTATAATAAGAAAAAATGGAGAGTCTCTACATACAAAGTAATAACACATTTAAAAATAAAATCTATGGAACTAAATGAATACATACAATTATTATTTGTCATTTAAAACTAAAATAATAATAAAATTAATTTACCTATAAGGGAACATTAGGCACCAAGGGAAAGTTATATATTAGACTTAATGTGTATTTACATTTTAAAAAAATGTGGATGCAATCCACACAAGTTTGACTGCAAATAAGGGAGAACACGATACATGATTTTAAAAAGTCAAAATTGACTTCTCTCACCTGAAGGCAAAGCATGCAGAGGTCATAGCAGGTTTCATAATCATCAGAGATCTTTATGTTTTCTATCTTACTATTCTCAAATTCTCAGAATGAGGGTTTCACTATATGTACTAAAATGAATGTTCATGATTAAGCAGTAGCATCCACATTATAACCTTAGGGAAGAAAAAAGGGAAATAGAAGTACACATCTACCTTTAAGGCACTGGTTCTGAAAGTTGCTCAAACCACTGAACCTGCAATGTCAACATCACCTGGATGGAGACTGGTCTGACGTGCAAATTTTCAAGTCTTACTTCAGATTTACTGAATCAGAAACTCTGGGTTTGGGGCCTACAACTTTGGTTTAAGAAACCTTACAGGAGATTATGATGTAACAAATTTGTTTCTTAATATTCTAAAGATATTTCTGGAAAATTTTATAAAGCACTTACGCTGCATTCCAATTATTCAGAATTTGTTACATGGCTATCACAACAAACTGCAACTCGGGATGAGAAAAATGCAAGCTGTTCCAGGTGGCCATGAGGAAAACTAAAATCTGATAGTTATATATTAAAAAGAGAGAGAGTGGAAGCAGTGCCTGTGGCTCAAAGGAGTAGGGTTCCGGCCCCATATACCAGAGGTGGTAGGTTCAAACCCAGCCCTAGCCAAAAACTGAAAAAAAAAAAAAAAAAAGAGAGAGAGAGAGAAAGAATAGTTAATGAAGATAACAGACATTCTGCTACATCCACAATAGAATGTGATGTTTTTAGAAGAAAATTTACATAAGAATATATAATGGCCATACATAATATATAATAATAATAATAATATAAAATTTATTTGAATATCAATATATGCTTTTATGTTTTTAATTGTGTTTTTCCATATGGGTAACTCTATAGATGAGCGTATCTCCAGAATAGGATTATGCAATGCATTGAATGGATGAGGAGACTTTTACATTTCTGCCTTATACTTCTATACATTTCTTTTTCAAATACTATAGGCTACTTTGATAATTTTTTTAAAAGACAAAGAAAAATATCTTCTCAGGAGACTTAATTGGTAAATTAAAAGTTTGAGATTGAAAACGATTATGTCTCAATGGAATGGAAATGAACTTGAAAGCAAATATCTATATTTTATGTTTTCCCATTACATTTTAGGAAGTGATTATAGAAGTTGAATAGCAATTCAGTATTCTCTTTGTATGTACAAATCAGGATAAGTCCAAAAATGATGCCACGGCTGCCAGAATTCTTATAAGGGATCGTGCAAGAATCCTAAGCCCTGTGAGAAGGGAAAATTAAAATCAGTCAATTATGTTGCTTGTTAGCAACTGTGTAACATATTCTGAATTATAGAGATCCATGGTCTTTGAATTGTGATCTGTGAATTAGCAGCAGCAGCATCACCTAGAAACTTGTTAGAAATTCATATTCTCATGTACCAACCCATACCTTTTCAATCAGAAACTCTATGGGTGGAGCCCAACAATTTGCCTTTAAAAAAAAAAAAAAAAAAAAGCTCTGCAGGTGATTCTAATGGAAGCTCAAGTTTGAGAACCATTGACCTGGATAATTACTTTACCATCTTGCTTTCTTTCCCTTCTGCAAACATGTCCATAATTGCTATGGAAATGTATTATAATACATGCAATTATCTCTGATATTCAGGGAGCAGAATGATTTGGACAAGAGCATACCATGGATAATCCCCACATCTCTCTTTAGCGGTTGGATTCAAACTCCACCCACCCATAGCTTTTTTTGCCAGAGCTCCTAATGAGAGCTGTAATTGACTGACTCCAGTTTCATCTCTTTTATTTCCCAGCCCACTCTCTGGTGAAGGTGCTAATGAGCAGTGAAATAGCCTGAAGGCAAACAGCAGGAGGGAAAAGGAGGAGAGCCTGTCCTTCTGAATGTTTGAGAATATCCTATAATATCAGAAACAATTTTTGAAAAACCCTCTTCTTCCTGTCTTACAACTTCTAAATATGCCGATATTAAATTCATTTCTAAATACGTTATGTCAAACTTCAAGCCTTTATAACGGTATTCATATGTTCTCCAGCTTACTGGCTAGCCCTTCAACTACTGTTGTGATTGTTTCTCTTTTCTTTACTGTTTGGCTAAGTTCTTTAAATCTATTCCTTTTTCTTACTGCTATCAACAAAGCCTTTCTTTCCTTCTCTCTCTATCTCTATAAACTTTCATCTCCCTGTTCACTTGGCTTTGAATGCTAGTCTGGAAACCTACTTAAAAACAGATGAGAAAGAAAAGTAAAATAACATTAAATACTAAGGCATTATTATAGATTTAATTCTAAAGGAGTTTCATGGTTTGAAACATCAAATAAACCTCTGTTTTAAGAGTATTATTTGGCTTCTCCTTCTCCTTTTGGCTTTCTGCAAAGTGGTAGTAAAAGAAAAAGTTCTTGTAGAAATTCTTTTGTTATTTTGATTGAAAAGAAAAAAACTCCTGTTGTCAACACAGTCATGATAATCCCAAACTCTTCATTTTTTAATATTCTTCTGTATTTGATGCAAAAGTTAACCTCTATAAACAAAGCTAATATTATCTCATTATTTCATAAATCTTATAAGTGACTTTCTGAACTTTCTTAGACATATAACAGTATAATAAATTGTTAATTAGGGTAGAAAGCACTAGTTACCTAACTGGCATGTTGACTCAACGATATTGATGAGATTTTTATTGTCCCTAGCATTGTTGCTAAAGCCATCTCCAATGTCAACGTTAAAACAAATCCTAATTCCATTCCTGCAAGGCTGATCCATGTGCCATACTTGATGTAGTTTAGCTCAATGATCTGCAGATATCTTCACTGAAATCAAAGTGAGTCAAAGAAAATAGCTGTTGGCTTATTATTAGACCATGGTTATTTGATTATTGTATTAATGTTTTCAAGGTTTTATTACAACATACAAATATAAACTTGGATACCCATACCACAAGCAATGTTTTAGAATAAGTTAATTGCTTTTTGTTAAAAAATGCAGTAACTTTTCCTCTTCATTTTTTTTTTTTTTGAGACTTTTGCAAATATTTTTGTCAATATTAAGGTAAGTTTGACATTTTTAAAATATAATGTCTTTCAAATTATTTTCAGCAACTCTCAATGTTTTCAGAGCTTTATACTTTAAAGGTAAATTTGAATTCTGATAGAGTCAAAAATATCAAAGACCAATACTGGTAATTATAATAAATAAACAAGCCTTAATAGAAATGAAACACTATGGCAAAAAAGAAGTCTGTATTTTTTGATGGCTGTATAAATTTCACATTTTGGTCTTTAGAATCAATAAACAAGTTATAAGCTATGTTTTCTTTTTGATATCTTTTAAGTTATCCATTTATTGTTAGATTATTGATAAAAGCATATGGTAGATACTACTTAATGTATTCATATAGTATCAAATGCACTTAATTTTGTAATTTAATCAATCATTAAGCCACTATTTTGCCGCCATAATTGATGAATGACAGGTGAATTAGTAACTTTGGCCTGCCAAGGATGTTCTTTGTCTTAGATTTCTGGAAATAAATGTCTCTTAGGCTATTTTTAACTATGAGAAATCAATAACAAAAATATTTTTGGAAACTGAATTTTTCCCTATGTACAACCTCAAATAGCCTATTTTTATTTTGTTACCTGTAATCTATGAATGTGCAGCACAGTTGTAGAAAACAGTTCAAGAGAGCATATTCAATACCCTTTTTTAATCTCTGCATTCTAAATAAAGTTATGTTTGTTTTGCACCAGTCATTGGACAGAACAAATAAAGCAATAATGCATTTTCGATGAGCCAATATTAGTTTTGCCATTAAATATGTACAACCTTAACTCATTAAAACTAACAGCTGTTTTCACATAGAAGACCTGCTGCCAGACTTCATGAAAATAATTCTGACCATTTCCAATTCTGGCTCATCCACACAGAGAGTTGCAAACATCTGGAAATCCAAAGATTTCTGCTTATATATAAATTCAAATCTTGACTATTATTATTTCAAATACTATAGATCTTAAAAAATAAGACCCATTTTTAATACCAGTATTAAAGTGGCCACTACCATAGTTACTGTTGCTGAACACAAATTACGTGAAGACTCAGAAGCTTAAAACATTTCATAATACTCAGATATTATGGATAAGGAATTCAGAGAAAACTTAGCAAGAATGATTGGCTTATGCTCCTCTGGTTGATGATGACTCAAGGAATGAGCCTAAAATAATCAGGTGGCTCCCTTATTTTAATATATAGCACTTGAGCTGGAACCATTCCCACACCGGACTCTCTGTGTGTCTTGGCTTCCTAAAAACATGGTGCCTCAGGATGATGGTACTTAACACTGCGTGGCTGGAACTTCAAGTCTAAGCATTTCTGTGAATAAGGCAGATGCTGCCTCACTCCTTATGACCCAAACATCAAAATCATTCAGTATGACTTCATCACCTGTGGGGAACCAGCTCTAACAAAGCTTTGATTTTGATTTTCCTCCCAGTAGCTTGGTCAAGATGAGAGGATGAAGAAAAATTAAAAAATAAATAAATAAAATAAAATAAACCAAAAACAAAGAGAAATTTTAAGGATTATCCAGGCCATGAGTCTGCATGCCCTTCTTCGTGAGGTTTAACACTGCATGCACCATTTTGTTCCAGGCTAACTCTGTTTTTATTTCATACACCATTGTTTTAATCATACATCTAACAAGGGAAAGACAAATGATTACTTTATGGTTCTTGCTATGCTTGCATTCTTCTAACTAAACTATTTCTTTAACTATGTTAATTGGACGGATTTACTTTTTACTTTTATTGCTGCAAGGTATTTATGCTTTTAACACAAACAGGACATAAGACCATGAAAACAGTTCAAAAGCAGGATGTCAGAGAAGACCCCAATTAGGTCAGGCACACAAATCACAGAAGTGACAATTAATAACCCAGAAGCTTGTTGTTCAGACAGACACTTCTGGTCCATACCAAGATGACAAAAGAAAAGAGATATTTTATTTCCTTATCTGATCTAGAGCAAATCTTGCCATCTTTAATAAAGTTTAAATATTCTACATACTCTAACTTTACAGAAGCACTCCCTCTCTATGAATGAATAGCCCCACCCACCCAGGCAAGTCTAGTCAGCTTAAAGACCTCCAAAGCCACGGAGTCCCACTGGGGGAGGGGTGAAATTTCAGCAAGATGCTTCCTGAGTTTTATAGTCAACAGGTTTCCGCCAGCAGGTGTTGCACTGGGTTCAGGGTTTTCACATCGTTTCTCTCCTGTTTCTGTTTTCCTTTGCCCTTCCTCTACAATCATTTTCTTAATTCAATTCCATATCTACATATAACTAACACTTAAATATTGGTTTTAAGCTTATTAAATCATTATCACTAACAATGCAAACACATCAAGATATGATTCTTAAGTACTGGCAACCACAATCACCCCCTAGTGGTTGAAACATACAAAAGCTCCATGAATGCAAGAGTAAGGTACATTAACCCCACCTCTTGATGAAAAGAATGTAAAAAGAAAATGTAAGAAACTCTGTTTTAAAACTGTCACATGATTAAATTATTAGAGTTAAATTGTTTCAATAATGTCCAATTCTCCATTTTCATTTAGGTATGAGAGACATGGTCCACCCACCCACAAAAGAAAGTCAAAAATAACAAGAACATATCCTTCAATATATGTTCTACACTTAATTATACATATATAATACCACTAATTGTTACAAAGTAGAATGGACCATTTAGTATTTGTACCCTAAAATGTAATTTATACAAAAAATATTAGAGTCTTTGTTTTGTCTTATGTAACACTTTCAAATTGCTTTATCAATGCATAATTGGCCTACAATACCTTGAGTGTAAATTTCATAAGATGTGAAATATGTGCATACAAAATAATCACCAAGTCAAGGAAAAAACCACATCCATCACCCAAAATTTTTTCAAGCTCTTTTTGATCCTGTCTCATGTCCTATGGTCTAAACCCGTGTTAATCTGCTTTCTTTCATTATCAATTATCTTGCAATTTCTGTAAAACTTCATACACACTGCATGTATGTATAGCATGTATGTTGCATGGTAGAAAGCACTGCCTTTTGTCTAACTTCTTTACCCAAGTGGTACAAGACGGGTGGCCCCCAGCCAACTCAGCTGAGCTGAGCTGGAGAACCCACTGCCTCTGCTCTGGATGTGTTGGTGTGGCAGCCAGCAGAGGAACCAGTGGGTTGGAGGGTTGGTGGGAGGCCCTGGGAGGCTCCAGAAATGGGAGGAGCCAGGCAACTGGGGTGGGGGACACTAGCACCTTAGTGTCCCCTTCCCATGCACTTCTTGCAGAAGGAGACAACCCACCTTTTCTAGGGCTGGTCAAGTTCATGGCCCAGTCAATTTCATGTGCGTTTCCAAGGCCTGAGACTTTGGCCCCCTGTTGCTAAATGGAAGGTTGGCTGTAATTTTAGAAGACCTAAGCCCTAAAAGTAAACATTAAGTTCTGACAAAATAACCAACCCCATGTGACTATATATACCTCTGAGTAGAGAGCCTGGAAAAAGACTTCAGAAAGGGAGCAAGAGAGATTATTCCCCCACCTGGGTTCTGTCTGCCAGGAGCTTTGGTTTTTGTATTCTTTGTTTCTGTGAATAAATCCTGCTTTACCACTGATCCACGGTCTGTGGATTCATTCTTCCAATCACCGAGACCAAGAACCTGAAACTCAGGTATTACAAACACAATTATTTTTAGATTTATTGTTATTTTATATATCAATAATTTAATGGTTTTTGTTGGTCAGTGTTAATCAGTGGCATCAATATGCCACATTTGTTTATCACTTCACTTATTGATGGTGGTTTGTGCTATACGTATATTCAAATAATTCAAATAGAGGTGCTAAAAATCCTTTATTCTGTGTTTTTGTATAGATATAAGCTTTTATTCATTTACAGTAAATATGTAGAAGTAGAATGGCTGGCAATTTTAAGGAATCTGACTATTTTCCAAACTCATTATGCCATTTTATATCCCCACCAGTAGTGAATCAAAATTTGTGGAGTCAAGGATAATCTCACATAACTATTCAGCAAGTATGAATTTATAATTTGGGGCATGATTGCTATTTGGCTTGAGTTCTTTAAAAATGTGCACATTAAAATTTTCACATTTTATAATTTTCACATTGATGTATTTTCACATTGATATATTTTTCTTATTTGTGAGGTTATTCTAAAAATTGCCATTTTTTTTTTCTCCCAGTATTTGAGCTCCTTTCAGTATACTTACTTATTAAAGTCTTTAGGTTTCCCTTTTACTAAGTAATTTTTTGCCATAATATATTTTAAAATATTTACAATTTCCAGTCAGACAATGAAACACACACACAAATTCACATAAGTTACAAACTGAAATACTGTATCTACAAAATCCATTTGCAAGAATTGAGTGTCTTACTAATTTCTTGTTTTTTTTTTTAGCACTTTTACTGGATTACATAATATATTTTAAAAGCTCATTACAAAAAATTAATGGATTATTTTTGAAAAAAATAATAAGATAGCAGAAACAATTTGGTCCTTTAAAAATAATCACATTTTCCAACAAGATCTGTCTGTTTTGGTACACATGGATGCTGTTGAATTATTGGACAATATATTTCACAATTGGAGCAAGAAACATTTCTGAGTAATTCTCTATTAAACTTCAGGAAAGAGTATTTAGTTAAGGAGCAGTAGCTCATGCCTGTAATCCTAGCACTCTGAGAGGTCAAGACAGGTGGATTGCTTGGGCTGAGGAGTTGGAGACCAGCCTGAGTAAGAGTGAAATAGCTGGCCTATTTCACTAAATTAGCTCTAAAAATAGCTGGCTCTTGTAGGTACTTGTAGTTCCACCTACCCAGGAGACTTAGGCAAGAATATCACTTGAGCTCAAGAGGAGTTTGAGGTTCTTGTGAGCTATGATGTTGTTCCTCAGCACCACTGCTAAGTGTCATGTGGAGTAAGGGCCCAATACCTTCCAGATCATAGTTTTCATGAGAGACCAGAAATCTATTATTATGTGAAATCTGCTAGTTCTTAATGATAGCAATTAATGCAAATATTTTAAAAATGCTATGTGAGTTAAGTGTGGAGGACTGGGCTAGAAGGTGTCTAATCTGGTTAAAAACAAAAACAAAAACAAAAATACCTCACAATTTATTTATGAAGATTGCCTTACTTACCAACCTCTGTGCCTTTCCTCACATCAGAATGTCTTTCAAGAATGCCTTTTTCCATGCTGAGGTTTTCTCCTTAATGCCTGTGGTCCATGGATTCATTCTTCGAATCACCAAGACCAAGAACCTACTGAAGATGAAAGTCTGGTATCACCCCTAGATGCACACCTCCAATTAGTATGTAGTTGTAGTTAAAACTTCTTTATAATTTCAGTTCATATATCTTATATGCTAAAATAGAAATAATTAGGAAATCATTATATATGATACCCTTTGGACTTTATTTACTAAACAGAACTATTAGGAAATTTTTTGAGAATTTGTCTAAAAATTAAGAGCCATGAACACCATCTTCTGTTTCTGCACTGACATGACTTCAAACATAGAATTAATTGGAGAATTCTTAAAAATATTCACAGTAGAATATTACCAAATCTAGATATTTATTGCATATTACTTTTAAGATTTTATTTTAATTTCTTTAAAAAATGCCATTGGGATTTATTTTAAAAACTAAGAATTACACTGAATCTGCAGACTGCTTTTGTAGTATTCACACTTTAACAATATTGTCTTCAAATCCATATATTTTAATTGTGAAAGATTAATAACTTCTAGATGTCTGCTGTACAATTTAGTGCCTATAGGTAATGATACTACTTTGTGCACTAAGAAAAACTATTAATCAGTTAGATTTCATGTTAAATGTTCTTACCATAAATAAAACTAAACAAAAATGAAATGAAACAAAACAAAGGGGAAAAAAGAAACTCTGTAAGCCAAGGGTATATTTATTACCTTGATTATAATGATGGTCTCATAGGTGGGTTCATATATTCAAACTCATTTAATCGTATGCATTATATATGTACAGTTTTTTTTTGGCATATCAATTATCTCTCAAAAGTTGTTTAAAAAATTAAGAAATACATATTTGGGGTAGCTTAGTGTGACTTTTAATTTTTAATTCTCCGTGATGTCCTTATGTTTGCAGAATAGGAATGACTGCAAAAGTTGTAAAGATGCTAAAGCTGACTTTATAGTCTATTTAAAGATCCCTATTACAAAAATAAATAAATAAATAACAATAAATTAGTTTTCAGAAGCATCAGAACACATAAGAGTACTGGGAATAACTAGTATAACTTAAGTTAAATAAAATGCCACTTATCTGAAACACAAAAAATAATCATAATACAAAGTTAGCCATCTTTTTCTCATTCTCAGAAATATTTCTAAAATTACTACTAAGACACTATTACTGATACTGTGTTTCCCTGTTTGGGTCTGGACAAAGGTCTTCATTTTCCAGGCCTAAACAGATTTTTCTCCTCTATTTGCAATCTCTGAATACAGGAGAAAGCAGTTTTCCAAGGTTTCATGTAAACTAAGCCCCCTTCTACAATGTACCTCCTGCCACTTTTTCCCATAGTAGGAGGAATTGCATTCATTTGTTAATACCCTCATTCAGTCACTAATCAACATTGGAGTCTTCCAAATGCTGGGGGAATACAATTCCCAAAACAATACAAAAGTTCCTAGGCTAATGACTGAAGTGGGGAAATTTCCCACTTGGGTCTTCCCAACTCTACCAGAGGTACTGTTTCTTTTCCTTCCTAAACTATTATTTTTTATGTAACAAATTCTATCTTACCACTGATTTCTGTGGTCCATGGATTCATTCTTTGAATCTCTGAGACCAAGGACCTACTTACTATAGAAAGAAATTACAGTAACAATATTATTATTACAATGCTGCTACTACTACTATTACTACTGCTATTACTGATGCCAGAAAACACACTTTAGGCATGTGTCATGTTTTCATGGACTCACTATAAATGCATTATCAAAATTAATTCTTGTCTGTAGGTTAGAGAGGTCATATGAAAATTACAAAGAGAAAAAGCCAGCTTATGTTACACATTGCTTGATTCACTCTCAATTAATCTAATATATTGAGAACTGATTATGTGTTAGGCATTGTTTTATTTGTTGAAATGTAGCAATGAACAGAACATAAATATTGCTATGTCTATACAGAATATATATTCTAGTTAGAAAAAAGAATATAAACAAGCAAACAAGTAATAACAACAAAAAAACCCTGGAGTATAACATAATGCAAGTGAGAGAAAACTGCCAAATGACCTATCTAATAAGTCATTTGTGAATGAATTACATCTAAATAGCAAATATTAAAGTCACTATTCAAGTGCAAAAAAACCTAATTGCACAGTCCTAGGAGAGAAATAGCCCTTTAGCAACTCTGCCATCTATTTCTGTGAGTTAATGGATCATTACCTCTTACCTTACTTGTCATTCCCTGATGTTATTTTAGTAGAATTTCTAACCAGCTCTCTCTTATGTCCATGTTAGTGGCATCAGTAACCCTGCCACAGGTGAGGAATCCCCAAACCTGAAGGTCTTCAGAATTTCTGTGTGGTCCTTATTTTATTTTATTTTTATTTTTTGCAGTTTTTGGCTGGGGACCAGGTTTGAACATGCCACCTCCAGTAAATGGGGCTGGTGTCCTATTCCTTTGAGCCACAGGTGCCGCTGTTAGGTAATTGCCCCAGAGAAAGCCCCTCCTCAAGAAAAGCCCCTCCTGCTTTCTACAGACCAAGATTAGCTGTCTCACTCTTAAAGTTACAGCTACCTGCTGAAAATTTCAAACTTAGGGTCTGCCCCTAACACCTCTTCCGGCCAGAGCAGTAACTCCTTATAGGCTATTCTACTATCCCTTCACCATTCTAAGACTTCCCCTAACCAAACCTATATAGCTCTCTCTCGCATGTGCTCTCTCTCGGGCGGGGGGGGGGGGGGGGGGGGGGGGGGGGGGGGGGGGGGGGGGGGGGGGGGGGGGGGGGGGGGGGGGGGGGGGGGGGGGGGGGGGGGGGGGGGGGGGGGGGGGGGGGGGGGGGGGGGGGGGGGGGGGGGGGGGGGGGG
>CAUYPK010095216.1:0-15156 GCA_963574355.1 Loris lydekkerianus | reverse complement strand
GGCATCCAAGGTGGTGGCTTCCCTTTGCTTTGCTTTCTTTAATAAACAGTGGACATACTGAAACATTTACATTCTACATTTACTAAGTTTCACATATATCCTTGTAAGATGCACCGCAGGTGTGATCCCATCTGTCCCCCTCCCTCACCCACCTTCCCCTCCCTCCCCTCCCTTTCCTTAATAATTAAAAAAACGCCAGGAAGGCTATGTCAACCAGTGTGATGAAAAAATGTCAAACGGTTTATGAAGCTAGTGTATGATGCCCCATGATCATATCAATGTACACAGCTATGATTTAATTTAAAAAAAAAAAAAAAAAAACAGTGTACGTAGTAGGAGACAACATCCCAAGTGCCACAGATTGTTAGAGCTGGGATAGTCTCATCTTCCCTCTACTTTTGAGGAATCAGAGGTTCTTAAGAGTAGTATAGGAAAGTCAATGTCTCACTCATGGGCAGAGACAAAACTGAAGCTCAGGCAATCATAATAAAAAAAAAAAAAAGGGGGACTTTTGGGACAGCACCTGTGGCTCAGTGAGTAGGGCACCAGCCCCATATACCGAGGATTCTGGGTTCAAAACCGGCCCCGGCCAAACTACAACAACAACAACAACAAAATAGTTGGGCATTGTGGCAGGCACCTGTAGTCCCAGCTACTCAGGAGGCTGAGGCAAGAGAATCACCTAAGCCCAGGAGTTGGAGGTTGCTGTGAGCTGTGTGACGCCACGACACTCTACCCACTCTACCGAGGGTGATAAAGTGAGACTCTGTCTCTACAAAAAAAACCGGGGGGGGGGACTTTTTTAGTCAAAGAGAAAAGTAACTGAGAAAGTAGATCAAAATAAAGTCTTATGAGACCTGCATGAAAAATTTAGAGCAAGTCAGACCCAGTCAGTGGCGTTAGGCAGCGTAAGGGTTACATCTGCAGCGTCATTTTGTGAACTCCCAAACCAAAATTATCAACTGCATGGTCAAGCCTCAAATTCCATTGCTCTGATTATTATGACCTTTTTAACTCACCACAAACCAGGTAAACCTAAACCCACTGCTACCTCAAAATTAGAATGTTCAGGGCTTTAATAAGAAACCAAAGGAGAGGAAAGGAAGGAGACATTTCACAGAACCACAACAAAAGGAAAACATAGCTCATAAATTCTTACATTAAGTAGATCTGTTTTCCAACATGGGGAAAACATTGCACATAGAGTTATGAAAATTGTCTACTTTGAAGTCTGAACTTTGTGAAACCACACACATAAAAACTTCTTGGCATTGAGTTTGTCAGACTTAATAAAAGGAAGTGGCGAGTCCAGCTTACACTGGGGTGGATCCTCATGGTCTCTGTGGGATACAAAAAGAGATCAGCACACAACAAAGAAAAGTCAACAAGAATAAAAAGAGGAACCAGACTGAACCAAAACGAAGAGATCTTTGTTTGCTTTTAGCTCTGAATTTTACTAAGATGTGAATTAGTGGGGGTGGGCAAGGACAGCTGTGCAGGTTGTGCCCTAAATAAGCATGCCCCACTGGCAACGGGGGCAGCTGAAATCCACCTGGTGCTCTGCTCATCCAATCACCATGCCCAGACCAGCCCTGGGGGGTGAACGCTCCCGACCTCACAAAGCAAGCAAAACCTTAGAGTCACAAGTGACAGAATCGCACTGCCAGGTTGCTTTTGATTTTTGTTCTTTGGTGCACGTGTGTTCAAATAACATTGGCAACCTGTACATTTGAAAAAGTGATTTGAGTGTGTTTAAATAATTGTCCCATTTTCTTCATAAACTCCCAAACTGAGGATATCCAACCAACCATTTGGAGTCCATGGCTTGGTCCTTGAGCATCACCCTGCACAGGATGATGTAAGGGAACAGCAGCCAGAATCAAACTCATCCTTATTCATTTTTATTTTAAATTTATCATTTGTTTGTCTTCATGAACAAGGAGAAAAAAGTAAATTTTATCATGTCCTTCTGAAACTACTTTTCTCAAGACCGTAGAGATTTTGACGATACCTCTTGGGATTTGCTTTCTTACTCTGCTCCATGACATCCCTGTGCTTGTTGTGACTAGGAGCAGCCAGGCCCTTCCACTTTTTAAAGATCCTTTCCAAACATCCACTCTTTCAACAATCAAATTAAACAAACAGAAATAGATGTGGCCTCACTTCAACAAGGAACAGGAAAGGAGTGCTCGCCTGAGAAGGAGAAGCTGGTTTCCAACAAAAATAAACCAGACATGACTTATCCTCAGTTTGAATATTTGGAACCCACCCAACTGGACCGTGTGTGACAGTGAGGCTAGTGCCACACATGTGTTCTGCAGCAGTAATATGGGCTTGGGCTATGGCCACCTGACTCCTTCACTCCACTGCCACTGAAACTGGTCCCTGGCTAAGCCACTGTGGTGGGCGGGGCCTGTTACCAACTTGCTTCCCTCTTCCTCCCTTGCCTTAACAGACTGCTCAATGCCACAGTCAGAGTGATCTCATTGAAACACTCGTCCCTCCACCACTTAGCGTCCCCAGCTCCCCAGCTGGTTCCCTGCAGCCGCATAGGACCTGGCTCCTTCTCTGCCTTGGGCACCACCGTGCTCCTTCTCACCCCTGCTCCAGCCACTCTGGTCTTCTTCTGTTTCTTTGTGCGCATGTGTTGAAATTCCTCTAGGCCAGATGTGCATCTAAAAATGGAAGTGCTAAATCAAGACATGTCTACCATTTTCTAGCTATTGACAAATTTTTTACAAGTGGGTTTGTGCATTTAAATTCCTGCCTACATTATGGGAGGGAATGATGGTTTTATTCACATTCTCTCTAAAACGTGGAATTGTCAGACTCCTTAAGTTTTACTAATCAAAGGGGTGGGAAATGTTAGCTAACACTGTTTCAATTTACATTTTCTTGATTATGATGGAATTTTAGTATATTTAGTATATTTTCACGTTTATTAGTCATTTGTACATTTCCTATTATGGAGATTTAATAGGAAGAGAGGAAATTGACATAATTCAGTATTTTTTTAAGTTTATTCAATTTTTCTAGTTTTCACGAGTCAATTTTGGCAATGTGTAATCTTCTAGAAAATGACTCATTTCATACACATTTTAAAATGTATTGGCATAAAGTTGTTCATCTGATGTTGAAGGTGTTGTTTTCTGATGCTCACCCCCATTCTATGAGTTGTGTCTTTTGTCGTTATTACTAATGTTACTTATTTGTGCCTTTTCTCACTTATTTTTTTTCCACATGAAAAGTCTTTATTAATCCTCTTGTGAAAAATCTATACAATGGCTGCAGTTAACATCACTGTAGAGTCTTTAGTCCTTCCCGTTTGCCAGCACCAACATTAGCCTTTGCAGTCCCCCTGACTTGCGTCATTCTGTTCTTGCGTTCCTTTTGCTGCTTTCTTGAGGTCTTTTTCTTCTCATACAGGCTATGCCTTGCAAGTCTATGTTTGCGTTCATTTTTCTTTGCATAATCCAAAGAATCATAAATCATGCCAAAGCCCGTTGTCTTCCCACCACCAAAGTGAGTTCTAAATCCCAATACAAAGATAACATTGGGTGTGGTCTTGTACATTTTGGACAGTTTTTCCCTAATTTCTGTCTTTGGTATGTTGCCTTCCCAGGGTGAAGGACATCAAGGACCATTTGTTTCCTCTGAAGTAGTCAGTTAGTCATGAACTTCCTGGTCCGGATAGTTACTGTGCCGTTTATGATGGTGGGCGATCCTCGGGCAGCCAGGGAGGAAGCTCTCACTTATTTTTTTTATCAGTCTTGCTAGAGGTGATATAATTGGCCTCAGATCAGGCTATTCACTAAGTTATGAAAAGCAACTAAGATTTATTTTTAAAAAAAGATTCATTTTTCAAAATTGTTTAGATTTCAGAATTATGGCTGGCAAACTATGGGTCCATGCTTTCCTTTTTCTTTGGTTGTAAATATTTTGTAATTTTTGTTCTGCTTTCATTTTTAACTCATGAGGCATTTAGAAACTTATTACTAGCTTCCAAAATCACATTCTTTTGTTTTTCATAATCTACACGAAGATGATATTTACTCAAATAAATTGTGGTCAGAAAATATGGTCTGCATGATACCTTCTCTTTCAGGTGTGCTAATGGTTCTATTATAAAGTTGTTCGTGGGCAGCTTTTGGCAAAGTTTCACATGCATTGTCTGTTTCAGCTCTTCCCAGCTGGCAGGCCATGAACGGGCCATGGGTGTGTTGTAACATTGATCTCTTCAGCCCCTAGGACGGCTGGGTGTGTGTTTCCCTGGGCACCCTCGTCCCTAGGAGGGCAGCCCGGGAAGCTCTCCTGCTCACCCCCAGCACGCCCAGGAGCTCATTCAGCCCCTGCTGCTCTAGGCTAAGCCCAGGAGTGACATGCATGTCACCAGCCAGCGGCAAAGCCCCAAGCTGCCATTCCAGGACATGGGTCTGCAGAATTGCAGGAGGAGTTCTGTCATGTCCAGGTGTCCAGGTGGCCTCTGGCAGAGTTGGGGGCGGGGTGGGGGTGGGGGGGTTAGGTTTTGCTCCTGGTAGATGCAGCTCCAGGCAACAGCAGCCACTCTGCTTTATATATTTTGATCACTTCCATCCATTTGAGGCTGATGTGCCATTTTGCTGGCATCCAAACCAGCTACAGATAGGATTGTTCTAATCGTGCATGTATGATTTGTAAGATAGAGCTGTGTCACAATAAAAACTCTCAATATAAAACATTGGATGCCTTTTATATCCGCTTGTATTTCAACATTATATGTGTTAACAAAAGAGAAAGAACTAGTAGCACCTTCAAATACAGTTTTAGCTGTTGCAAATTTTGAATGATTACAACCCTTTCACTTTAATTTTTATCACCTGCTTATGTGAATAAGGTTTCTCCCTGAGTGTAATAATCAAATATTTGGTATTTCAATTGGTAAAACTCTTGTTCTAAAATGTGCATAGCAATTTCAAGCATTTAATATGATAAAGTCATATATGTCTGCAGGAGAAACCTCATTTCTCATTTAAAAACTGGGAAATATTTTATTTGTAAAATTTGTAAAAAGCCTCTCATTCTGCAGGGTTTGAGACAGTGGAAGCATCAATTGTGGCTGGCTTAGGAACGTGTCCTGAGTGGTTGTTTTTCTGCTCTTTCATGGGGATGTTCATGTTCTATGGTGCTCTTTGGCAGACTTAGGTTTCAGGCATGTTGAGATTTGGAAGAGTGGAAGTAACTGAAATTCAGATAGCTTTAGTAATTGTCTATTATGTACATTTGGAAGAGCAACAATGTGGCACTAGAGAATACCCATTCTAGAAATAAAATTGAAGATCCTTACAGTTCTCAGAGGAATAGGTGGGGCAAAGTTTTCCTGTTCAAATTATTTCCATGTTCTCCTCCATGGTGATGTTGCAAGAATGGATCCACGATAGCAAGCACCCGTGTCTCATCACTCGGTTTCCACATAGGACTAATCACTATACTGGCAACAATGATCTATAAAAAAGTGTTTGAAAGGCATCCTTGTCTTTATGTCCTAACGTTTGGGTGTGTCTTTGCTAAAGTCTCACAAAAATTAGCGACAGGTCACATGACCAAAAGTGAACTGTATCTTCAAGACACTATCTTTTAGGGGCTAGGTCTGTTGTTTTTAGACCAATACTTTAATAATTTTGAAGTGAATATGTTGCTCTATGGATAGCAATGGCAATTTCTTCACTTGATGTGATGATGTACCTTAGTGCTTTCTGCCTGCAAATTTCAAGACACCTTCATCTAAATATCTTCAAGACATCATATCCTCAAGCACCTGAACAAGTTCACAAGCACAGTGACTGACTAACAGCCCAAGGAAAAGAGGAGGTGCAGGTAGGGGAACCTATGAGTGAAGGAAATCTGGAGGCTAGTGTACTGTCAAATAAGGTTATATTTGAATATAAAATATAAATACTGCAGCTTCTATTATGTCTATTTCATTATGAAGCCCTCAGTGTGTATCGTCATTTTTGATCACAGCTATTCTCAGAGTAATATAATCTAGAAATTAAAAACAGGACTGAAGGAAGAAATCTGAGTTCTGATAATAAGAAAGTGAACCCTGGTAGTTCCTATAGTGCTAAACAGAAATCTCCTTGGTCTGAGAGATACTTACCAGATACTTGGTGTTTTCACTGCCAAAGGATTGCAGAAAAATTTCGAATGTAAAGGATTTTAACCATCCTGAGTGTACTTACTTTGACAAAAATCAAAAAGCGAGTTTACAATCCTGCCTAAGTGCTTGGCTTATAATATTGTAATTATTGAGTCAAGTAATAAGAATTTTTCAAAATCACAATCATTTTTTAAATGAGGCACGTTAATTACGATGATATGAAAGCTCTTTGGCTATCCAAATCTTCAGCTCCATCTGACCCTATTTTTAACTTTATGCAATAGTTCTATAGATCATATGATGAAATCATGAGAAAAATAAAGGAGTAATGAACGTTTACTACTTCTGTCTCAGGCAAGAAAAAGGCATATTGAAAAAGAAAAACAGTGAAAGATGATATTCTTTAAAAGAAAAAATATATACTTATGTGAATTAAGTACATAGAAACGCTCCGGACTATTCACTCATTTTGCCTCTGTCAAATTGGTAAAACTTCTGGAATAAAAACCTTCATAGACATTTGAATAGTGCTTAAGATTTATATTCTAATACATACTCTGGCTTAAAAGGAAAATCCCTTACAAAGTTTGAAATTTTAGGAAGTAAACTGTCCTTTTAATGTCAAATATTTCTTTGTTTGTTTGAGACAGAGTCTCACTTTGTCTCCTTCAGTAGAGTGCTGTGACATCACAGCTCACAGCAACCTCAAACTCTTGAGCTTAAGCAATTCTCTTGCCTCAGCCTCCCACGTAGCTGGGACTATAGGTGCCCGCTGCAATGCCCGGCTGTTTTTTGTTGCAGCTGTTGACGTTTTAGCTGGCCCGAGGCTGGGTTGGAACCCGGAGGCTGGGTTGGAACCCGCCAGCCTGGGTGTATGTGGTTGGTGCCGTAACCACATGGTAGGAGTGCCAAGCCAAATGTCAAATATTTGTTAATGATAGAGAACGAATGTCTTGCTATAAAGTTATTACAGAAAAAGAGAATCTACCTGGACTTGTTCTTTAAAATTTGGAAGATGAAGTTGGTTTACAGAGGCAAAATTTAGAATTTAAAACATGAAAAAGCAGGAAAAATTGCTCCTCTTTTCTTAAGGGACATTTTAAAAAATGATTCTTAGAAACAATTTCAGCAAAAAAAAAAATTGAGTTTAATTGACTTATTTTGATATATGATAAAACAATTTAATATTTATTATCAAGTGTTTGATATTATTCTATGTAAAAAATGAACATTTTAAAAGATACAAAATTAACTGGGTTTGAAAATAATGTAAAATTAAACTTCAATATAAAAAATCAGTATTACTGAATATTAAATTAAAAAACATTCTAGGTATTTTATCTTCAAAGATGGATGTCATACACTTAAACCCTAAGTAAGTAGGTATGTTAAGATGTTTTCTTTCTTTCTTTCTTTCTTTCTTTCTTTCTTTCTTTCTGTCTGTCTGTCTGTCTGTCTTTCCTTTTTCTAGAGACACAGTCTCACTATGTCACCCTTGGTAGAGTGCCATGGCATCACAGCTCACAGCAACCTCAAACTCTTGGGCTTAGGCAATTCTCTTGCCTCAGCCTTCCAAATAGCTGGGACTACAGGCACCGGCCACAACACCTGCCCAGCTATTTTTGTTGTTGTTGTCATTGTTGTTTAGCAGGCCTGGGTCAGGTTAGAACCCACCAGCCCCAGTGTATGTGGCTGGCGCCTAACCACTGAGCCACAGGTGCTGAGCCTAATGACGGGCTCTTAATCAGTGCTAAGGGCATGTGTCATTTAATTGCAGACCAAGACTAATGAAGTGACATTTTGATGTCTCTGTGGAAATTACAGATCCACAAATCCATGTCTTAAAAACTGATATTTATGTTTCTTGTTTAGTTGTAGAGTTAATGTTCAGAGGTTAATGATTTTAGCAGTTTTATTCTTACCCATAAGCTCATCTTATTTTCATTAGAATTGGTTGTGTAGCTTAAGTATGTAGAAAAGGGCATACATGTAAAATGGATTTTGTATTTCCTTTTTTCTTATTTATTTATTTTTTTTAATTTTCTTTTTTCTTAAAGAACAGCGTAACCTTCTATACTTGTACTTTCTACCTTTTGAGACGAATACAGATACACTAAAGCTGAAACCTAGAATTAAATCATCTTTACTGCTAAAAGTTAATTGACGGTGCTAACAAAAAAAAAAAAAAAAAAAAAAGGGAGCTGAAAGCTTGATACATATCATTTAGTAATAGTTGTTACACAACTATACAGATTTTATTTAGAAATTAATTGAAAGGAAGGTCTTACACTGAAACAAGCTAATGATTAAAAGCATTGTAATTTAAATTAGAATTTCTAAACCACTCCAAAGACTTACATGCCTCTTAGCTAATGTTGTAATTGTATCAGATGACTTGGGTTCAAGTTCTTTCTTCAAAGAGTCATCAGAGTAACATGGACTGAAGGGACTTTCAAACACTTGCCATCTCTTGTTGCTGCTGTTTCATTAAAGGAGATATTAAAAGTTAAAATTTAGTTAAATGTTCTAACTACTTCAGCAAATAAAATATTTCAGTTCTTACATTAATCCTTATTTTTTCAATTTTAAACACAAAAACTTAGTTTCCATCATGATTTTTTTTGCAACATAGCCATTTCTTTTCTAAGTTCATTTTGTGCATAAGTAAGACTATTATCATGATCTTTCTCTAAGTCTTTCATATTCTGAAACACAAAAAGCTAGTTTCATTACAAACTACTACTTTTCATCTTAGTAAGCAATTCATAAATACCAAAGTATCCACTATAAAGAGAAAAAGTCACATATGAATCAAATATGATTACAGCAAGTGCAACCATAGTATACTTTGCTTAAAGCCATGGGTTAATGAACTGTTAAGGTCAAGATGGAATAAAAAAAGAAAAAGACTGGAAAATCCCTCATCAATAAACCACAATTTTTTAAATTTCTATTACGCATTCCAAATATTAGGTAATAATCTACTATTTATGACTAATAGTCACTGTGACATGAATTCAACAAAGGGAATAAAATGGTCTGCTTCTTTCAAGTTATGACAAACAAAAATTATGTTTTAAATCTTTACTATTCATTTAACAAATAGTTATAACCCAGTGCCTACTAGTAAAAAAGTACTATGTTAAGTGCTGTGGAGAAATGAAAAATAAAACAAAAATAACACAAAAAATTTATAATAGAAATGGAAACAACTTGCAGTGGCTATTTAGGGGAAAACGGAGATAAATTCCAACTTAGTTGGCAAAGGAATAAGATTTCAACAGATAAAAAGGAGTTCATCCTGTTCTGGGGAAAAGCATAGCAGAAGCATGGAAGTACCCAGGGATTTTAGAAAAAGCAATTATATGGCGAGGTGGGGTAATGAACAAATGTAGTTAACGAAACTCAAAAAGTGCCAACAGGTCTGAGATCATGCAAAACAAGTCAAAACACTCCAAGAAGATCTAGAAAAGAGAAGAAAAGAAATTCTAGATTTCATATTTTTGTAATTATGAATTGTGCTATAATAAACATAAAAGTGTAGGTGCTTTTTTTTTTATTATTAGATCACCTAGTGGGATTGCTGTGTCAAATGGTAGGTCTACTTTTAGTTCTTTGAGGACTCTCTATACTGTTTTCCATAAAGGTTGTACTAATTTACATTCCCACCAACTGTGTGTAAGTGTTCTCTTTTCACTGCATCTGAGCCAAAATTTATTGCCATTCTGACTGGGGGACTGTAGTATCTCATTGTTTCAATTTCTCTGATGATTAAAATAATAATAACAATAACTTCCCTGATGATTAGTGATGTTGAGCATTTTTTCATATGTTTATTGGACATTTGTATATTTTCTTTTGAAAAATGTTCATGTAGTTCCCCAATTTAAGGGATTATTTGTTTCATTCTTGCTTATTTGTTTGAGTTTCTTATACATTCTGCATATTAGTCCTTTGTCAGATATTTAGTGTGAAAAAAAAATTTTTTTTTTCCATTCTAGAGCTTTTCTACTTACTCCATTCATTATTTCTTTTGTTGTGCAGGAACTTTTTAGCTTTATTAAGTTCTATTCATTTACTTTTATTTTTGCTGCATCTGCTTTTGGGATCTAAGTCATGAATTCTTTGTATAGGCCAGTGTTTAGAAAAGTTGTTGCTAGGTTTTCTTCCATAGATTTTATTGTTTCAAATCTTATATTTAAGTCTCTGATCCATCTTGAGTTAATTTTTATACATGGTGAGAGATGGGGATCGGTTTAATTCTCCTGCATGTGGCCGTCCAATTATCCCAGCACCATTTATTGACTAAAGTATCTTTTCCTTAGTGTATGTTTTTGTCTGCTTTGTCAAAGATCAGCTGACTTCCCAGAGTTTTAAGAAATGGAAACAGAAAGTGAACTTTAGTATTCTATAGAACTATATTTATGGATTGACAGGTTTTTGTAAGAAACATTTTATATACTATACTGGCTCAGTATTCTTGGGCTGCTGTAATGAAGCACCATAGACTGTGTGGCTTAAAAAATAGAAATTTCTTTCCTCATAGTTTTGAAGGCTTGAAGTCCAATTTCAAGGTGTTGGTGGGTTGGTTTTTTCTGAAGCCATTCTCCCTAGCTTTGTCTGCCCACCTTTTCCCTGTGTCTTTACTGGGTTTTCCCTGGGTATGTCTGTGTCTCTATCTCTTCTGATAAGAGCAGGCATCATGCTGGATTAGGGCCTTCCGTATAAATTTCATTTTAACTTCATCACCTCCTTTATGACCCTATCTCCCAATAGTCACATCGTGAGGTATAGGGTGTTAGGACTTCAATATGGATTTTGGGGGATATATTTCAGCTCACAACATATACTATCTATCTATTCAGGACAAAAGCAAACATTATACAAATATGAATATAGACAAAAAGATACACGGTATATTTCTGGATATACTCTTCTGTGTCATATAGGTTAGTTAGTATAACAACTCGTTTTATACAATTGGCTTTCAAAAAGTTATTATTCTGAAACAATGGGGGGTATTTTCTGGAGAAGGATGAGGGGTCTCCCCTCTTGAATGAGGCCAGGGCTAACGGGACTGGTGTGAGAGGTGCTGCAACCCACCTCTGGAAGGACAGGTCTGTCCTGGGATGAAGCGGCCAGGCCTCTGGCAGGGCTCTCCTCAGAGCCCATGGTCTTCAGTCTGAGAATGCAGGGCTGTGCAGGTTGGATGTGAGGGCCCAGAGCTCACCCTCCCCACAGGCTGGGCCCTGCACTCGGCTGTAGGAGACACCGACAGGAAATCACTTGGTCCTGCCCCTTAGGGCTCACAATCTAGTGGTGGAGACGGTAGGCACCAGAGACGCTGAGAGACACCCAAAGGTGTTTCTGTTAAGAAAAAAAATCACATTTGTTTAACTATGAGAGGTCTTCAGGTGCAAAATCTCAATTCAGATCCAAAAGAGGGTGTGGCAGGGACCCTGAAGAATCATTCTGTTTCTGTTGCAAGGGCTGATGTCACAGCACTCTCCTACAACTGGAGGTGGCCTCTCAGGTGAACGGGAAAGTCCCGACCTCGGCGAGTGGCTCTGATGATGATCTGCTCACTGGAGTGAGAGTGAGGCATGTAGGCATGTTTCCTGATGTGGAGGGGTCCTGGCCTCACTCTAGAAGGAGGCAGATTGCCTCTGTGTCAGCTGCGTCCTGAGTGTGAAGGAATCACGGGTTCCCGGGTGTCACTGTTTGAAAAACATCAAGAGCTTTGGCATCAGATGGGGTCTTTTTTCCAAGTTTTAGTTTCACCATTTTCCAGCTACATGAGTTTGGTCCTATTTCCCATTCTCATTGCTATTGCACAATGTGGCTGTTAGAAGGATGATCAGATAACCCATAAAACCTGAATAACAAATAATATCATTGTGACTATTATTAGTGTAATCTCAGAGGTGGAGGGGGTTCCTATCTCAAACCCTCAATTTTCATGAATTTGCAAAAATTAAGGCCCAAGTAGATGATAGTACCTTTTTAGTCACCAGATAAGTTGTTTCTTTTTTTATTTTGCAATTCTGGACTGGGTTCTCACACTTCCACTATGGCCCTTGTGGAGACTGTCCTCCTGCCCACCCATTTGGCCCCTTTGCATCTTGTCCTCACCTTTGGGTCCCACCAACCTCCCTATCTTTTTTTCTCACCATCTTCTCCATCTCTTCCGCCCACCCTATTGCTTGGCCCACAGAGGCTTGTCTAATTTTTTAAGGGAGGTTGAGGCAGAGAGTCTTGTTTCTTATCACAATGTTTCTGCCACACTTTGCCTAGTCTGTAGTCCTCTTAGGCTTTTGGAAAACCACGTCAAAGAGTCTTTTTTTTGTGGTCCCATTACATTCCTCTCCACACCTGCTGAGTGCTAAGCAGTGGAGCCTGTTCTTTCATTTCCCCAGCACACTCAAGCCCAGTCATCAACCCTGAGAATGGCTGCTGGTGGTGGGGGCTCACCCTGGGACTGCTCTGTGGCTGCTCTGACCATCACAGGAACTAACCGAGATGAGTACTTATAACCTCATCTTACAGAGGAGGAGGCTGTGGCTCAGAGAGACTGGCTCTAAACTGTACAGGTAGTATGTGGCAGAGGCGAGACCCAAACTCCCAGCATGACGGTCTGGCTCTTTGTGCTGTACCAATATAGCTTGCTGATTGAATCAGAGAGGGGTTTATGACATGGAGGTGCTATTAGCCTACTAAAAGGCCCTCTAGGCTGCTCGCTCTTAATTGGTGGAATCAAAATGTGTGTGAGCATGTGCAGGAAGCCTGTGTGCTGAGGAGATGGACACTGGGCCAGTTCTCTGAATGTGTGGAGCCCAATGTAGCCACATTTCTATAACATACGAGATGTTTGGGTAGCTTTGCCATGGTTACACTAGTCTTAATGATCGTAAAGTGTTCAAGTCTTTGAATTTAGGAAGGACCTAGAATAAAATATCTGGAGCATTCTCCATGAGATTAAAAGAGACAATGCCTTCAGCTGAGTGTGGTGGCACGTGCCCATAGTCCCAGCCACTTGGCAGGCTGAGGTGGCAAAATTGCTTGAACTCAGGAGTCTGTGTCTTGTCGGGGGTCCTTGTGTGTGAAACCTGGCCTGGTTTGAAAGCCAACTGGGAAATGATGATGAGGATACAGAAGTTTAAAAACAAAAAGCCTGAGAATTCCTGGAGAAGGCTTACATTGTCTTAGGCAGGCAATAAAACCAAGACAATGCAGCCCTGCTCTGGCCTCTTCAGGAGGCTTTTGGTTTTTTTTTTAAGTTTTTTCCTTTTATTAAGTTATATACACATAGATCATGAATACATTTCTGCATTTGTGGGGTACAATGTGTTGATTTTTTATACAATTTGGAATGGTTACATCGAACTAATCAATACAGCTTTCACCTCATTTACTTAATTATTGTGTTAAGACATTTATGTCCTATACTTGGTAGATTTGACTTGTACCCTTATAATATGATGGTCCCTCCCATTTACCCTTCCTCCATCAGGCCTCCTTTCTCCCCTTCTATCCTCCTCTACTTCTCCCCTTCACCCTGGGCTATAACAAAATCCTAAAACTTACAGATGTTGGCGTGGATGTGGAGAAAAGGGAACACTTCTGCATTGCTGGTTGGAATGCAAGCTAATACATTCCTGTTGGACAGACGTTTGGAGAACACTCAGGGATGTAAAAGTAGACCTGCTGTTTGATCCTGTAATTCTTCTAGTAGGTATATGTCCAAAAGTCCAAAAACCACTTCATAACAAAGATATTTGCACCAGATTGTTCATTGCAGCTCAATTTGTAATCGCCAAGTCATTGAAGAAGCCCAAGTGCCCATCGATCCATGAATGGATTAGTAAATTGTGGTATATGTACACCATGGAATATTATGCAGCCTTAAAGAAAGATGAAGACTTTATCTCTTTTATGTTTACATGGATGGAGCTAGAAAATATTCTTCTTAGTAAAGTATCTCAAGAATGAAGAAAAAGGAGGCTTTTGTTGATTTTTAGCAAAGGTGTATATGTAAAATGCAAAAATGCCACAAGATGGGATTGAAAGAATCCCAAGTCCCCAGGAAGACTGGATAGAGAGAGAGGCTGGGTAAGAGGTAGGGGGCTGCTAACAGACTGCAGATGGCATTTATAGAAAGGGGGAGGGGAAAACTAGTTCTATCCCTGTGGGGAAAGTAAGCCAGTTTTCCTAATCTAACTACATATCAGCAGTTGGAAGAATTTAGCTCCTCCCACCTGTTGACCTTCACAGAGGCCTAGTCCAGCCTGTCTGGGCCTCCCAGCTCTTTTCATCTTTGAGGATCCCCCAGGGATTGCATGTCTGCAAGCTTTCCCCTGGATACCCCAGGATTAAGGTGGGGCACCCCACTGAGAAGTCAACCTATCTACCTCCCACATCATCTAGCCTGGGCAGCAAAGTGAGACCCCCTCCATATCTAGACATACAATTAAACAAATAAAAATAAAAGAGACAATATCAAAGATGCTTTCAGATTCTGGTATTACTCAATTCTAAACCTGACAGACACCTACATTCCATTTCAATTAAAAGGACATGGAGGTGTAATGATTACCTAAGAGGTGGGTGAGGAGGGAGGGAGGAGGGCAACACTCCCGATGAAAGCTGAGCCAGGAGGAGCGGTGCACCAGAGGGCTTGTCCAGGAAGAAATGTGAGCTCCTGTGCAATGGAAGGAGGCCCAGGTGTGAACAAATGGAAATAAACAATGGGAAACTTCATCAGAACTGAGGGCAACTCTTCTGGGGAAAAGGATTGAGAATAACTTATGAGATCTTTATTTTATTATTATTTTTTTTTCAGCATATATATCTATCTCAGAAGCACCCTCATCTTTTTTTTTTTTTTTTTCTTTTCTTTTCTTTTATTTCTTTTTATTTCTTTTTTTTTTTTTTTTTTTTTGTGGAATTAAAAACAAAACACAACAAATTGCAGACCAGAAATTAGGTGGTTTGTTGTAATGCAGGTAGTTGCCGACCAGTAC